>JADBJO010024500.1:5000-17500 GCA_016801955.1 Conus betulinus
GTCACGTGAGGTCACCTTAACGCGCATGCTCATCGGAGTTTCCGTTCTATTTGTCATCTGCTCTCTTCCGGTTCTTGTTTTAGGTGTGTGTTCTCTGGTTGTTCCAGGCATGAGTCTACAAGGCCGGTACCACAACGCCTTTAACTTCATATACTCAGTTTCTTCGAGTTGTTCTCCTACATCAACGCATCCTTCAACTTCTTCGTCTACTGCTTTCTGGGGTCCAGATTCAAAGAAACCCTGAAGGAACTCTGTCTTCAATGCCGTAAAAAATCAGAGAAGAAGGCAGAGACTAGAAGGACAGGAGAAGACAAACACCCATCAGGGAAAACTTTGACACTGGGAGTTTCACATAATACTGGCCTTGACGTAGTTAGATCGATTAATATCCACTTTCCAAACTCGTCAGAGAAATGCGGTTATTTGTAAAATCGGATCCGTTTTATAATAATTTTTTCTAGCCTGCGAAAGATACTTTCTGTTACAAATTTTGATGTATAAAAGTCACTGTCATTGCTCTGTGTTCTTGCAGGGACACTGTTTTAGATGCTGTTCATGATGATCTCAGTAAGTGCTGGGTTCTGTTAAAGAAACCTTCAGTTTGGAGTTTGCAAAGAACACCTTTGTTTATTCTGCCAATGAGATGATGGCATCCACCTATTCTTTGTCTGTCGGTCTCTTTATCTGTCGTTTTACTGCTATTTTTCTGTCTATATCTCAGTCTCACTGCATATCCGTCTTATGTTCTGCTGTTGCTCTCTCTCTCTCTCTTCTCTCTTCCCCCCCTCTCTTCTCTCTCTCTCTCTCTCTCTCTCTCTCTCTCTCTCTCTCTCTCTCTCTCTCTCTTTCTCTGTCTGTCTGTCTGTCTGTGTCTCTGCTCTTGTATGTAACTCCTTTAATTTTTCCTCCACTTTGAAATAAGGAACTTCAATTGATAAATTTGCATGCCTATCTTTTATGTATTTGAAAAAAAAAAGTTTCAAAATGACGAACAGTTGTAATTCGTACGTACAACTGTTTCCTGTGCTCTACCCGGTGCAAAAAGAAAAATTAGCCCAAAACAATACATATGTAGAGAGTCTGTCCGACTCACGTGCCACATGTGTCCTAGCCTTAACTACTGCACTGCACTGGAGATAATGCCAGGTGGAATGAGGGGGGATGTCGAAAAGCGTTAGCCAGCATAGTGCTACATTTTGTTCAGTGATGTCACTTACCAGGTGATAATCAAATGGGGATGCTTTAAGTTAAGGCGGTGCTAATACCAGATGGTACGGATGGTGTGCTGTGCGTTTTGCTGTCTGACTCTCACCCTGAAGAAGTTTGTATGCGTGTACCACTTTTCCCTACACACACACCCACACCACACGAACATAGATAGCCACGCAAACAAGGTTCTTTTTCGCTGCAGGAACCCTCAAATCATAACAAAACATTTTACATAACAGGCATAAACAGGCACATCATAAAGTTCTCTCCACCACAAAGGGCGCACGACACTAGATACTATATTGTCACATCAAACCAAGCTGACTCCCACAGCAGTGTCACCACAAACAGTCTATGCACTTGGCCGCATCTGGCCCTAGTCACACAGTCCTCACACAGTTCAGAAACCACTCACGGGAACAGTTCGTGGAGTCCTCCAGGGACTCCCACAAAACAGAAGAAACACACGTCAACTCCACGGAAAAACAAAAGCCGCTCACGGAAGTAGTTCGTAGAGTCCCTCCAGGGACTTCCACACACCAGAAGAACACAAGTCGTTGTCCCGACGTCTGAAGCTCTTTCACACTCCAGCCCGTTGCTGACCTCACGGACAGCCTCTCGACACCCCCACGGGGCGGAGACAGCGGCTGGGCTCGTGCTATATACCCCACACCCGGTTGGCAGTGCACACACAATGTCTACTGACCCTCGCCAGCCTCTCCACACCCCCATGGGGCAGAGACAGTGGCTGGGCATGGGCTGCACCCTACATCTGGATGGCAGTCAGTTCCAGGTCGGACACGGGGGCTTCACCGACACCTGGGGGTCTGATAGCTACCTTGATTATCTAGCCTACATCCTATACATTTAACGTTGTTGTTTGTCACTAGTAGTCACTCTTCACACAATACATTTCACTGGAACTTGTGGGAAAATACCCATAATTGAATCACGAAAGTTTCAACACATTGCGTGCATTACTATAGAAACTTTTCTTTGATTAACACCATGATTGTTTACATTGAAGGAAAGGATTTCCACATGGAACCCTTTTTCAAAGTACCAAGAATACTATTATTTGAAATAAAGGAACGAATTCCGTTTGTTCCATTTTATCCAGAAAAGAATGTTTTTATCTTATCACATCATCACTAGACATGTCAAATTACATTTCAAGGAACGAATTCCGTTCGTCCCTTTTTATCAAGAAAATATGTTGTTTATCATCATCACTAGATGTGTCTAATTACATACCAGGGAACGATTTCTGTTCGTCCCTTTTTATCTTTCCACAACAGGAATCAGAATACATTTCCAATAATTTATGCACAATAATGTCCATTGCTCACTTCTGGAGCTCACCACACTAACATCATTATAATACTTTAGGGGAAAACACTTAAAAGAATAATACATTGATTCAATTAGATTACGTTTCCCCAAACACATAAGTATACATATTCTTTCTTTCATTTACTCACTCCATTCTTCTCATTCACCTCTCGACTCACACATTCACTAACTACAACTTCCAGTTGTCACCCTATGTCCAGTCAAATGACAAGATGTATCAAGGGGACAATTAAATATTTCAGACCTTTACTAAGAACTGGAAAGTTCCCAACAACCTGTAGAAAAAAAAAACCTTCATTATACAAACCCTAACTTCCATTTAACGATTGGAACATACCCGACTGCCAGCGAAGACCTTCCTTCAGTCTCCCTTTGGCTCTTCTGGAGAAGTTGCTCGGCCGGTAGCTCTGTGGAGACTGCAGGGGAATCCTCGCGCTCACCCGACTATCACAAAACACAGGTGAGTAGCTGTCAGGTAAACAGATCAACCGGTTTTTCAGGTTTACCTGTTCCGGTCCAACGTGTCCCCCAAATTTGGGACCTTACAAAATATGGTCATAACGCACACACAATGAAGTGACAGGCATTAGAGAAGACGCTGGGGTTTGGGTGTGAGGTGGATGAAGAGTGGAGGGAAGGCTGGGCGAAAAGCACATGCATAGGGAAAAGCATCGTTCAAAGGAATGCCGACCTCCTTTCATCATGTGCATGTCACGGTTGTGAAAATAGAACGAGTCGTGTAGTTTAACTGGTTTGGTATATATATATTGAATTATAAACAAAGCTTGCTCTTATGTCTCAGATTGTAGAAATAGGGGGGTGGGTAAGCCTTCATATCTGCAGTGGTAGATGATTCTGCCTAACTGACAGTATGTGCTTGAGTGGGTGAATGGGGAATAAATAATTGCTTCTCAAAATGGACTTCAGCAAGCTTATAGTCTCAAAGAGGGAGACCATCTCCAATGGGGAGAACGCTCACTAACATATAACTCCTGGTCAGATACCGGTATTTCGAAACCTGATTGTTTCTCCTCAGTGACCGCTGAAAGTGGTAATTTGACTCCTCTGCCTTTTCGGTTTTAAGAAGAATGCTATACCAGAAAAAGGCTGGTGTGCAATACCCATAATATGTTTGTTGAGTTTTTTCAAAAACTAACTAAAGGTGCCACCTAAGAAGCAAAAGAAAATCATGAAAGAGCAAAACAAGCTACATTTTCTTGTGAAAAGTAGAAAATATAAAAAGATAACCTGTTAAGACACAAGTGCTGAGGGCCAGTTCTTGGAATGAATCCGCAAGGGACTAAATTACAATGAAACAATAAATTCCAAGGATAAGTACCGAGCACCGTTCCAGCAATTTTCAGAGCAGCTAGGTGTTGCAATGACTGCAAGAAATATTGAATTATAAACAAAGCTTGCTCTTATGTCTCAGATTGTAGAAATAGGGGGGGTGTAAGCCTTCATATCTGCAGTGGTAGATGATTCTGCCTAACTGACAGTATGTGCTTGAGTGGGTGAATGGGGAATATAATTGCTTCTCAAAATGGACCTTCAGCAAGCTTATAGTCTCCAAAGAGGAGACCATCTCCAATGGGGAGAACGCTCACTGACATATAACTCCTGGTCAGATACCGGTATTTCGAAACCTGATTGTTTCTCCTCAGTGACCGCTGAAAGTGGTAATTTGACTCCTCTGCCTTTTCGATTTTAAGAAGAAATGCTATACCAGAAAAAGGCTGGTGTGCAATACCATATTTATACTTATCCTTGGAATTTATTGTTTCATTGTGTTTAGTCCCTTGCGGATTCATTCCAAGAACTGGCCCTCAGCACTTGTGTCTTAACAGGTTATTTTTTTATATTTTCTACTTTTCACAAGAAAATGTAGCTTGTTTTGCTCTTTCATGATTTTCTTTTGCTTCTTAGGTGGCACCTTTAGTTAGTTTTTTGAAAACTCAACAAACATATTATGGTATTGCACACCAGCCTTTTTCTGGTATAGCATTCTTCATAAAACCGAAAAGGCAGAGGAGTCAAATTACCACTTTCAGCGGTCACTGAGGAGAAACAATCAGATATCGAAATACCGGTATCTGACCAGGAGTTATATGTTAGTGAGCGTTCTCCCCATTGGAGATGGTCTCCCTCTTTGGAGACTATAAGCTTGCTGAAGGTCCATTTTGAGAAGCATTTATTTATTCCCCATTCACCCACTCAAGCACATACTGTCAGTTAGGCAGAATCATTTACCACTGCAGATATGAAGGCTTACCACCCCCCTATTTCTACAATCTGAGAATAAGAGCAAGCTTTGTTTATAATTCAATATTTCTTGCAGTCATTGCAACACCTAGCTGCTCTGAAAATTGCTGGAACGGTGCTCGGTACTTATCCTTGGAATTTATTGTTTCATTATAATTTAGTCCCTTGCGGATTCATTCCAAGAACTGGCCCTCAGCACTTGTGTCTTAACAGGTTATCTTTTTATATTTTCTACTTTTCACAAGAAAATGTAGCTTGTTTTGCTCTTTCATGATTTTTCTTTTGCTTCTTAGGTGGCACCTTTAGTTAGTTTTTTGAAAACTCAACAAACATATTATGGTATTGCACACCAGCCTTTTTCTGGTATAGCATTCTTCTTAAAACCGAAAAGGCAGAGGAGTCAAATTACCACTTTCAGCAGTCACTGAGGAGAAACAATCAGGTATCGAAATACCGGTATCTGACCAGGAGTTATATGTTATGTAGTGAGCTTTCTCCCCATTGGAGATGGTCTCCCTCTTTGGAGACTATAAGCTTGCTGAAGGTTCATTTTGAGAAGCATTTATTTATTCCCCATTCACCCACTCAAGCACATACTGTCAGTTAGGCAGAATCATCTACCACTGCAGATATGAAGGCTTACCACCCCCCTATTTCTACAATCTGAGACATAAGAGCAAGCTTTGTTTATAATTCAATATTTCTTGCAGTCATTGCAACACCTAGCTGCTCTGAAAGTTGCTGGAACGGTGCTCGGTACTTATCCTTGGATTTATTGTTTCATTGTAATTTAGTCCCTTGTGGATTCATTCCAAGAACTGGCCCTCAGCACTTGTGTCTTAAAGTTATCTTTTTATTTTTATATTTTCTACTTTTCACAAGAAAATGTAGCTTGTTTTGCTCTTTCATGATTTCTTTTGCTTCTTAGGTGGCACCTTTAGTTAGTTTTTTTGAAAACTCAAACAAACATACTATGGTATTGCACACCAGCCTTTTCTGGTATAGCATTCTTCTTAAAACCGAAAAGGCAGAGGAGTCAAATTACCACTTTCAGCGGTCACTGAGGAGAAACAATCAGGTATCGAAATACCGGTATCTGACCAGGAGTTATATGTTAGTGAGCTTTCTCCCCATTGGAGATGGTCTCCCTCTTAGGAGACTATAAGCTTGCTGAAGGTCCATTTTGAGAAGCATTTATTTATTCCCCATTCACCCACTCAAGCACATACTGTCAGTTAGGCAGAATCATTTACCACTGCAGATATGAAGGCTTACCACCCCCCTATTTCTACAATCTGAGACATAAGAGCAAGCTTTGTTTATAATTCAATATTTCTTGCAGTCATTGCAACACCTAGCTGCTCTGAAAGTTGCTGGAACGGTGCTCGGTACTTATCCTTGGAATTTATTGTTTCATTGTCATTATATATTATATATATATATATATATATATATATATATATATATATATATATATATATATATGTGTGTGTGTGTGTGTGTGTGTGTGTATTTTGATCTATGTAGGGTGGTTATTTATATCTCCTCCTCCGTTTGGAAGCAATAGCATGAACTGGTCAGACATTCATAAATATTTAGTGCCACATATGCTTAAATCATTTGTTGACGTACCTTTGTATGTGATCATTGGAGGATTGGAACTGACACCAATTTTTTGCGAAATCTAACGATTTCATGATACTGAAAGATTTGCTGAAAACATAGATCGCAGGTCCATGGCTTTTACCCTTTGGTGAAATCTTTGCACAGGGATTTGCTGTAAAGGTCTTATCGATATGTGTCATTTGGCTGATCTTGCTACTGCCGAGAATAGGCGAGTCCCTCCCACCGACATTTCACCCCCAACACATACACACACAAATAGCAGATGCTGGTGATCACGTTGACTCACTTTGTTAAGACATGAGTCAAAAATAGATTTTACACAGTATCAGCATCGGTAGCGTTTTTTTCTTTTTTTTCTCTTTTTTTTTGTTTTGGTTTCAAACATAATTAATATTATACTGGAATTACCCGGAAAAAAACTGATGTTGAAGACTGAAATAAACATACTCTTTTATATCTTCAACATTCTTGTAAATGTCATATACCATTGATTTGCACCTAATGTTCAATTCGTTCAATATGTTTACATGAAGAGTCCCTTGAGCAACGTCGATGTGTATTAGATAATGATTTCAATGTTGTCTCTCTCTCTCTCTCTCTCTCTCTCTCTCTCTCTCTCTCTCTCTCTCTCTCTCTCTCTCTCTCTCTGTGTGTGTGCTGAGAATCAATGGGGTACCACACTGCAACATGGTATATTAGGTTCTCCCAGTTCTGTCAGTTTTGTGCTAAAGCTTGGGTTTTTGCAAGTGTTGTTGCTGTCCTTTCTGCAATGTGATCAGTCTATTTTTTGCGTATTCCTCCTTTCCCCTCCCATCCCCCTCTCGTCTCGATCCTTCAACGATTGCCCAGAGGATTGAAAAAACAAACACCTTTGTTTTATTATTAGTTTCTTTCCTCGTAAACAGCATAATAACTGCTAGACGCAAACACGTAGTAATGTATATTAACCTGTTTAAATTCACTGAAAGCCAAGGAAGCAACAGACATATATATGAAGTTGATTTCTTCACTATCATCTTCCCCCGAGCGATTCCACCAGGCTGCTTGACGGGTTTGGCAACAATTCAGACCTCAGCCCTTCTCTTCCCCGTCATCCCCAATCCATTTGTGACCCTTATTCCTACACAACAAAGTCCGTCGACCGTGCATGGGACATGAACAAATGGTTCTGCTGTCAACATAAAACACAGTGGCTTCCATAGCAGTCAGTGAATACTTTAACATTTATAATTTAACGTCGCCCTTTTTGTACCGTTTTTTCTCCTCCTTCCCTCCTTCTGTGAGGAGAAAGGGCGCGTCTTTCTTTTGTGCTAATCTACAGCTCTGCACTCGGACCTGATCTGCTCACGCTTTCAAACTCAGCACTGACTCTTTCAGCCGGCCTTTCCTTTCATGGCAGTCTGTCCACCTGGAACCACGCAGCCTGCCTTTTAATGGGCACATGACAGAAAAGG
This sequence comes from Conus betulinus, assembly GCA_016801955.1. Lineage (NCBI taxonomy): Eukaryota > Metazoa > Mollusca > Gastropoda > Neogastropoda > Conidae > Conus > Conus betulinus. The sequence continues at coordinate 12,905 of JADBJO010024500.1, forward strand.
AGAAGCAATTTTCAGACACAACGAACATTGTCAAAACAGTCTGACTCTGTCTGTCTGTCAATAGGCGAGTCCTTAAGCACGGTTCTGGCGTGTGAATGATTTTCAAAAAATGTTTTTGGTGTGCAAGTGGTGTGAATGTAATCCATCTCCATCGTATGAAAAAAACAACACAGAACAATCGAATCCAAGCTTATTGATCTGTCGCACACAAATCAATGACTTTTATGACAAGTGCTCGTGTAAACGCACGTTTTTTTTTTTCTCATTTGCTGATCATCGGCACATGTTTATCAAAATCTTGTCATGATAACGCAAAAAAGAAAAAAAAAATAACTTATGACGTAACGTTCCCCTGAGGCTTTGTTGATTCAATTTAAAGCAAATTAGTATCTTTAGAATCAACAAACCTATCTGTACAATCTTTCAGTCCCTCCTGAGTGTGTGTGTGTGTGTGTGCGTGCGTGTGTGCGCGCGCGCGCGCGTGTGTGTGTGTGTGTGTGAGCGAGCGTGCGTGCGTGCGTGTGTGTGTGTGTGTGTGTGTGTGTGTGAATTTTCTTTCATTGATATCAACCCAGTCTCATGCTAGATTTCAAAACGGTGTGTGTCACAATACATGTACAACTGTATTCCTTATTTATTTATTTATTTTTTTTTTGCGTCGTTTTTTGACCATTTTGTTTCGATTGTTTCACATATAAGAATCAGATTAATATACATTAACAAACTGGTTCATGAACTGAACTTTAAACAGTTTTTTTAAAAGGGTCTGTTTATTTGTCGTCCATTCCATCATTTTACATGAAAAGCTTTCGCCATACGGTCTTATGTGCCCTCAAGAGAGAATCCAAAGGGATGGTTGGGTCTGTGGGATGTGCTCGACAGCTGGAGGGTGGTATTTTTTTGCCGGTGGGCTCTGCAGTCATGAAATACAGGCTGGTACACCCATGAGGATGCTACTTTAAGGATGTTATGAGTTGCATCCTGTAGTCTGATTTACCTCTGTCAGGAGCAGTTATGTCCCTTGATATCTTAATGGAGTGTCCTGCGCATGCCTGTACCGATCATCAACACAGCGCAGGCCTCCAAGGGTGGTACAGGACTGCTCTAAAATCATGTGAAGACAGTGCTTCTCTGGGTCCTCCCCAGCACCTTCGGGTGTTTTCTTTTCTTCTTTTTTTTTCTGTGTGCAGTTTGTGTGCCATCTCTTCTCTAACTTCGTATCTTATGTGTCCGATGTCATCAACTCGTTGTGCCAGTTGAGTGTTATGTAAGCAAGTGTTGAAGCCATCATAACGTACTTGGCCGGACGAGTGAGTGGCAAAATGAACCTCGGACTGGCCTTGGCTCATGTAGCTGGTTGCCTTGGGCATGGCATGTTGAGCTACCACTGACTGTAGCCGTTGAACTGTCTGAACGCTGAACTTGGCTTGAGGGCACTGTCAGCTGTTGCTTCATCCGTGGTATATAACGGCTTTTCTGATTTGTATCAGTTTTTCGTTTGGAAGATGTAGAAATGCATCCGATTGATAGCTGCTAACCTCTGCAGAGACCATACGTTCTCTGCTCAGAACGTACAAAGCGAGTATTGTTTCCGTCTGTTCTCTCTTCAAGGCTACGAAAGTGTTCTTGTGACTTGCATATATCCAGCTGTTGCCTTTTTGAACAGTTCTGTTTAGAGATCACTTTTCTCTCCAAAATGAGGGATGAATTTCCTTTGTTGGGGAATCGTTCGTAAGAAACGTCAGACATCACCTATGTTTTATGGTGCAGTCATCTCCAAGATCACTCTCAAGTCTACTGGATCCATTTTGACACAATTCTCTTTCATGATCTGACCCAGCTAACAGAGCTTTCGTTTGGAAACGTTAAGTTTGTATCTGGAGTCAGGTCAAATCAACATTTTTTTTTTTGTTTGTTTTTCCAATAATAAAATGTTATCCTTATGACAAACGACTGCTTCAATCCGTTATACAGTCTGTCATGTTTTTGAAAAAAAAGTATACTTTGGTACCAAAGTTTCAGTTTTGTCAAGGATGTGTCACTGCGAATGGATTAGTCTACATATGCTGTACCATATCTTCTAAGCTACTATGCCACACTCCGCAGGATTTACAGCTTATGGAGAAATGAATTAATGAGTAAGACGAAAGCATTTAAGACGAGGGTCTGATGCATACGACTTAGCTGATGTCTAATTAGTGCATTAGCCCAACGATCTGGACAGACCTTATGTACCTATATGACATTGTCTGCGCCACCATCTCAATTGTGTGTGTGTGTGTGTGTGTGTGTGTGTGTGTGTGTGTGTGTGTGTGTGTGTGTGTGTGTGTGTGTGTGTGAGGTCAAGTCAAGTCAAAATTTTATTTTCAGATGGAACATTGAATAAGCAATAAATCTGCTTTTTTTTACATCAAGCCGTCCACCAAAAAATATATAGATGAAACGACGAAAAATCACGAAAATGTGTGTGTGTGTGTGTGTGTGTGTGTGTGTGTGTGTGTGTGTGTGTGTGTGTGTGTGTGTGTGTGTGTGTGTGTGTGTGTGTGCGCGTGTGTGTGTGTATATTTGCGTTCGTTGGTGGGCCCATATTGTGTGTGCCAGTTTATGTGGTGTGCGTGCATGTGCCTGTGTGTAAATGCGTGATTTGTGGCTTGTATGAGCATACTAGTGCATGCACGCATGTGCGCACGTATGCACACGTACATATGTGTCTATACGCATGTCTGTGGTACAACAGCAATATCGAACAGGAATTTGTAATATTTTATTGTCTGTGTGGTTTGATCAGTTTTTTAATGTCATTTGGAATCGTTTTCATCCAGTATTATTTGACGAATTTCTGACTGGCCTTTTAACTGAGATAACAGTTTTCATCCACTAGTCTTGCTGTTTCTTCTTCTGCCGCCTGCTTTGCAAACTTCTCTGTCAACATCTTCGAGGAGTTCAGTTAGGTCCATTCAAATTCTTAATCTCCATCATCTTTTGTAAGTGCAACAATCAACTTACACGACTTGACAGGATTGTCCACCCTTTTCAATGATATCCTCATCGATCGCTCTGTTCAGTTCAAAGTTGTTCACGACTGGAAGTGACTTTCTTGATGCTGTTTGACGGAATGGAACCGCCTTTTCTGTCAGCTTTCTGTACTGTTCTCCATCACCGTTAAATATTCTCCATTCCGTGAACAACTGGGGATGTTGTTCTTTGATTGCTTTTTTATTGACCGTCACAAAAATAGCCGAAGGTTTCACTTCTCATTTCTCAGGGTCAGTCTGGGTTGCTCCTCACTGTACACTGACGTCAGCTTTTACTGTCAACACGTGGGGGATGCTATGAATGAGGGGTTGTGGCTGTGTGTTGGGCATGTCAAGCTGTAGTTTGAGATAAATCAGACTGTAAACATTTTTAATTCAAGTAAATACTGCATATTGATTGCATTTATAAACTCTTTCACATCAATGAGTATTTTTTTTTTTTTTTTTTTGAAAAAGCGGCAGATGGTTGCACCAATTAGGTGTGCACACATATTTTGGCATACATGATACTGGAGAACCAGCCTCCATGAACCAAGTCAACACGCTACCTTGTTAGTGTCGCGCTGCCACAAGTAACAATGATTGCATTGTTGACCTATTGACCAGGTCACGCTATGTGCTTTATAATTCGCGAGATCTCTTGTGGTAGAGAGTTTGTTCGGGTAACGGGTAAGATATAAAAATTTAGCTTTCATGTGGCGAAAGATTTGCTGTTCAGGCTATTTTGTTTATTCAGAATACACCTCAACGTATACCATTTTAGTAATCACACACGTTCCTAGATTTGTATTTGTTGAAATAGTCCCGAGTGAAAAGGTCAATGAATGTATCGATTGATTATTATGTTACATACTTACCTTTTTGTTTACAAATATCGTGATTGAATTCTGCAATATTAGTGCACATGCAGTACAGCAGTTGTTTATGTTTTCAGTGTATGATTTCAATACTCCTGCATGATAGTCAAGATACAGTTCTAATTTCACTTTTATTAAAATAGCGTCATTACGAGAAGATTTGACCGGACTATTCTATGTATGCTGCACCACATCTGTAGAGCGATTAGGCTACATGGCCCACGCTTTGAGACACATTAAACCAGAAACAAATATGTAAGCAAAACAATCACTAAAAAAAAAAAAACCCTGAAAAAAGCAGCTATTGAATGACACTTGAATACACTTGACGGACGCAGTAAACTGTCTGTCTTTGGACTTAAAGACGGGGGGGGGGGGGGGGGGGGGGGCAGGAGGTTGAAGATGTAAAAACTGGGAACTTGAAATTAAGAAAATATATTACAAATATGAAAACTCCTTCATATTTTTCATATTTGTAATATATTTTCTTAATTTCAAGTTCCCAATTTTTACATCTTCAACATCCTGCCTCCCCCCCTCCCCCCTCTTTAAGTCCAAAGTTTTGCCAAGTCATTACTATGAAGACATTTAGTTGTAGGCCTGCGCTTGTTTTCCCCCCCACTATTAGATTGTTCATCTTTGTATTTGTCTGACTTTATTCAAGTTCAAAAGGCTGTGCCAGTCTTGAAAAAAAGTTACTCTGT
>JADBJO010024501.1:0-2500 GCA_016801955.1 Conus betulinus
GTTGTATCTTCTTGTGAGAAGTACGCATCTTGAGTCCCATCGACCGAATGATTACTGTTTGGCCCCATGACCGCCATTCGTGGCAGAATTGTCGATATAGTTCGTCGATATCGCATCTTCAGCCTCATGATGTATATATCAATCTGACCGCGCGGCGTGAGGCACTACATCCAATTGTTGGTGAACGGGGCGTGTGGTTGTCGAGTAGTGTGTGTGTGTGCTGTGTGGGCTTGTGCGGGTGGTGTTGTGGTGTTGTTAGTGTACTGTTGTGTGTGGTCATGCTTGTCTGTGATGTGCGTGTGTGGTGATGTGGGTGCATGTGTGCGTGTTGTGTGTTGTGTGTGTGGTGTGGGTATTGTTGTGGGTGTGTGTGTGGGTGTGTGGGGGCACGAGCAAAAATACACTCAGATACCCAAACACCACCCACACACACACACACCCACACACCACACACACCACACACGCACCAGAGGAAAGGATACAGGCCCGGTTCCCACATATGACGTCTTTGAAGCACGAACAGCTGGACATGTGTAGATCAACATGATGGTCTGAGTTTTGAAAAATAGTCCGCCAAGAACTGATTGATAATACCGGGTGTGCTGGTGGTATATTGGATGGTGTGTGTGCGTTTATATGTGCTGAGTATATAGTGAGTGTATTCCAGGGTATTGTGTGTAGGATGTTCCAGTTATAAGCTGGGTCATCACCCGCACCCCTGACTGACCCACCGAGAAAACAAACACGTTGTACGACCAGTATGAATGGTGCTCATCTACATGTTGAAACGGAGTGAAAATTGACGTAGGAAGTGTGTAGCTGTATTGAAGCAACCTTTCAGCAACGATATACTACCCACGTGGGAAGATGTTGTGGCCTCACTGGAAATGGTTGCCAGTATGCCATGACATGTCATCATGGTGTTGTCTTTCTCATGGTGTTGTGTCTTTCTCTTTGTCTTCCACCTTTGGGCTAAGAGCAGGGATTGCGAGGAGCCACGTTGAAGAAAATGTGTGTGTGTGTTGTGTGTGTGTGTGTGTGTGTGTGTGTGTGTGTGTGTGTGTGTGTGTGTGTGTGTTTTTTCCTAGTCCAACATAACCCAGCAGTTACTCATATACTTGGAACAATCATTGACACTAGAGAAGAAATTTGAGAATTCTGTGAGGATGCGTTTGAACGACGTAAATCACAAAAAAGAGATCTATCCGATTAGAATAAAATGTATGATGTATTTAATATAAGGAATGACATGCAAGGCTTCTGAAATGGCATATACATGCACATTGTTTTTTTTTTCTGTCTGTATTTACCATAATGACTATTAGCAAGGCAGTCAGGGCAGCGAGTGGGGTCCTATGGGTAATGTGCCATAGACTTTGTCACGTTTCCTCCAGGTAACGGCGTGTCTCAGTACGTCGATTTCAAAGATGTACATGAAGTGGCCCTTGTAATGTCAGTGTCCAGGTCTTCACGGAACAGCTAGAATCAGCACTGCAGGCCATCAGACACGTGCAGCAAGCTGGTGACACAGTGGTGTCTTCTTGTTGAAGCATTGAAAGAAATAATGAAGAAGATATGCTGGCAAGCCTGTGTGTTGAGGAAGAGCAGGAAGAAACCAGTATGATTTATACAGCGGTTTGAAACCATCATCAAATCTCTGTACAACCATGCCAGTGACACGACAGTTACCACCAGCAGTGATGAAGAAAGCAGATCACTATCTTTCATCTGAGGACTGGGCATAACAAACTGAACGTCCACAGGAAAAGTCGCTTCCAGCCTCGTTATGACCATGTGATGATGGAGACAAGAAAGCTTATAGTCTCCTAAGTGGGAGACCATCTCCAATGGGGAGGAAGCTCACTAACATATAACTCCTGGTCAGATACCGGTATTCGAAACCTGATTTCTCCTCAGTGACCGCGGAAAGTGGTATTTGACTCCTCTGCCTTTTCGGTTTTAGAAGAATGCTATACAGAAAAAGGCTGGTGTGCAATACCGTAGTATGTTTGATGAGTTTTCAAAAAACTAACCAAAGGTGCCACCTAAGAAGCAAAAGAAAATCATGAAAGAGCAAAACAAGCTACATTTTCTTGTGAAAAGTAGAAAATATAAAAAAAGATAACCTCTTAAGACACAAGTGCTGAGGGCCAGTTCTTGGAATGAATCCACAAGGGACTAAATTACAATAAAACAATAAATTCCAAGGATAAGTACCGAGCACCATTCCAGCAACTTACAGAGCAGCTAGGTGTTGCAATGACTGCAAGAAATATTGAATTATAAACAAAGCTTGCTCTTATGTCTCAGATTGTAGAAATAGGGGGGGTGATAAGCCTTCATATCTGCAGTGGTAGATTATTCTGCCTAACTGACAGTATGTGCTTGAGTGGGTGAATGGAATAATAAATGCTTCTCAAAATGAACCTTCAGCAAGCTTATAGTCTCCTAAGTGGGAGACCATCTCCAATGGGGAGGAAGCTCACTAACATATAACTCC
>JADBJO010024501.1:7500-17500 GCA_016801955.1 Conus betulinus
TCAGAGTCGGAATCTGAAGGGGAGGTAGTAGACGACATACTCTCAGCAGCCGGCTCTGATGAAGATTTGCAAGGGGAAATAGATAAAGATCTTGATGATGGTGAAGAGACTGCCCACCAGTCTCCTCCTCCCTAGCACAAATCATAAACAAACGCTTCCAGTCTGGACTGTCAGAGGACAAACTGAAAGATAGGCTCGGTAAGTATCAAAGGTCAGAAAACTGGGAAGTGCTGATAGTGCCCCGAGTCAACACTGAAATTTGGAAAAGTCCTCCAGCAGAGGCCAGAAGAGCTGACATCAAAAAGCTCGTATGTGTAAAAAAGCACTGACAAAAGCAGCAATAGCTTTGACAGACAGCACACAAACAATACTCAGGGCACAATGCAACACTACTCACTACATACAAGAAAATGAAAACAGCCATTGAAAAGAACACAGTTAGTCTTGCACTCTTGGGACACGCATCTCATCAGCTATCACTCAGACGCAGACAGGCTACTCGCTCACATTTGCACCCCTTTATCACAGGCATGTGTAATGATTCTGTGCCAGTCACAAAATGGTTGTTTGGTGACAACGTGGCTGCTTCTCTCAAAGAACATAAAGAAATGGACAGGTTGAGCAATGCACTTGCTGCTGGGGGGGGGGGGGGGGGGACAAAAAAAAAGAGACATCTACAAACCAGCAATACAGAGGCGGCAACCCTTTTCAGGACAGAGAAACACGGGGCAATGGCTTTGGTACAGAGGCGGCCGTGCAAGTTACAGACACAAGGGGCAGCCATGCGAGCTCGCGCACACAACACGGCCAACAAGAGGATCTGGCAAGTTTAGCTCTGCCCACTCAGCCAGCCAGCGATTTGGTAAGTGCTTACTATCACAGTCTCGCACAGCTAAGGGCAGAATTAGAGACAGAGATGGATATGTTTCAAGGTGGCAGGCTCCAATATTTTCTGCCCGTATGGGAATCATTTCCAGCAGACCAAGAAATCTTACAGCTGATAAGAGGAGCCACACTGGAATTTGAAGAAGAAAAAAAAAACTCTGTTATCCCCTCACACTTGTTGTAGTAGGAAACAACCTGGCCTGAACCAGGCAGAAACAAATATCAAAGACAGTGAGGTGAATAAACTCAGATCAAAAGGCGTTATATCCTGTTGTACACCTGTACACGATCAACACGTTCTCACCTGTGTTTACAAGGCCCAAAAAGGATGGGTCACATCGCATGATTCTGAATTTGAAAAAAAAAATGAATCAAGATATTACTTTTCACCATTTCAAAATCGATACTCTGCATGTCCCATTTAAGTTAGTGACACCTTTTTTGTTTCATGGCTTCTATAGACCTACAGGATGCCTATTACTCCATCCCCATTGCACAAGCACATAGGAAATATCTCAGATTCAAATGGAGAGGCCCAGCTCTGGAATATACCTGTATGCCAAATGGTCTGGCTCTTGCCCAATAGGGAATTTACCACAAAGTTGAAACCTGTTTTTGCCAAATTGAGACAACAAAATCATGTCTCCACCAACTTTCTAGATGATTCTCTCCTTGCAGAAACAGAATCAGAATGCATAGAGAATATCCAAGCCACGGTGCAGCTTTTTCGTTCCCTCGGCTTCGTTGTACACCAAGAGAAATCAACTCTTAAACCAACCCAGGTTATTCAGTGTCTAGGGGTGATTGTTGATTCCAGAACAATGACAGTTACTTTGACACCTGAAAGGAAAGACAATATGAAAACATCGCTGTGTCCAGCTACTAAAAGCCAACAAAACCAATTATCAGAGAACTAGCCAAGGTCATCGGGAAAATTGTAGCTAGTTTTCCGGCAGTGAAATTGGGCCCCTACCTTATCGTCACTTAGAAGGCAAACAACAACAAAAAAGCTGCACTGAGACAAACAAAGGGAAATTTTGATAGATATACCACACTGACCCCACAATCCAAAGAAAAGCTTAAGTGGTGGGTAAGTAATATAGATATTGCTTACAATGACATCACACATCCAGATTTTGACGTTACGGTGACGTCAGATGCCAGTATGACAGGATGGGGATGTGCATGTAAGACACAGAGCTCTGGAGGATTGTGGCTACCAGTTGAAACTCGCTTCCAATTAATTACCTTGAATCTCAGGCAGCTTATTTCGCACTGAAATGCTTCCAGGCAGATCTTGATGGAAAACATGTCCACCTGTTGATTGATAATTCCACAGCAGTAGCCTGTATTAACAACATGGGTACAAAAACACTCTGACAGCTGTGATGAGATGACAGCCACTATCTGGCAGTGGGCCGTGGACAGAAATGTATGGCTGAGTGCATACCACATCCCAGGGAAAGACAATACAGTTGCAGATGAAGAATCAAGAAAAATTAATGAGGATGCAGAGTGGAAACTGGACAGTGCTGTGTTGACAGATGCGGTCAACAAATTGCAGATTTCCTTTGAAATTGTTTTGTCTGCTTCCAGAATAAACAAACAGTATCACTGTTATGTCTCTTATAGAGCCAACCCAGAGGCACATATGAATGATACTTTCTCCTAAAAATGGGGAAAACTACAATGATTATGTTTTCCTCCTTTCAGCCTGCTGCCCAGTGTTGTACAGAAGATACGGAAGGAGAGAGCAACAGGCCTGTTCGTTCTCCCCTTATGGCCCACACAGGTCTGGTGGCCGGTTGTACAGAAAATGCTGACCCAGGAACCAGTCCGTCTACCCTCCACACCTGGCCTGCTGACACTGCCCAGCCACCTGGGTTGCACTCACCGCCTGCTGCCAAAGCTACAACTTCTGGCATGTAGTGTATCAGGAGCACGTTTCAACAGGAAGGATTTCCCCCTGATGCAGTAGATCTTCTCATGAATTCCTGGAGGCCCACCACCAAAACGTCGTACAATACATACGTTAGTAGGTGGATAGAGTAGGCCTCAAAAAAACGGCATGGCAGTGAGATCACCCACACCACCACAGGTTGCAATTTGTTTAGTTTCCATGTTTTCAGCTGTGGCAAGCTATAGTGCTGTGAATTATGCAAGAAGTGCATTATCAGTTTAACTGCCATCAGTGAGAGGAGTATCTGTAGGTGATTTACCAGAAATTTGCAGACTTGTCAAAGGGGTTTTCGAAGAAAGACCTGCACTGCCAAGGTACAAACACACCCGGGATGTTAGTGTGGTGTCGGATTACATGTGCTCACTTCCAGACGTAGATACTTTGGATTTGAAAGAACTGGCATTGAAAACAGTAACTCTAATTACACTTCTTACTGGGCAAAGAGGCCATGCTCTTCATCTACTGAAAACTACAGATGTGCATGTCAGTGAAAGGAAGTGTATTTTACAGTTTTCTAGTAAACACAAAAACACTAAGTCAGGCAGTCACACAGAACCAGCAGAAGTTCTAGCCTATTCGCAAAGCACCACATTATGCTTAGTGATGCACATACAACTGTATCTGAAGAAAACTGAAGCGCTAAGGAAAGGGCCAGAACTCTTTATTGCCATCGATAGACCACACGTTCCCATTTCCAAAAAAACACATTTTCTCGGCGGGTCAAACAAGTGCTGGCTGCGGCAGGAGTGGACACAGAGACGTATGGTGCACACACAACGCGTGCCGCGAGTTGTTCGGCTGCTGCAAGTACGGGAGTGAGCCTGGGCACCATTCTCAAAGGGGCTGGATGGTCGGCAGAAAATACATTTCACAAGTTTTTATATGAAAGTGGTACTGTCTAAACCTACTTTTGGACAGGCAGTATTCGACAAGTTTGTTAAGAAGTCGTGACTTCTGTACAGTATGTGCTTGGCAAATTTCAGACTTCCTGGGGAATGTGTTTACAAATATTCTGCATTTAATTGCATGTGAATGCAGGCCAGCATTACTGCAGTTGTAAGAATATGTTCCAAGTTTGTGTTCAGCATGTTATGTTTGGTGATATTCACCTGTACTGAATCAGATTAAATTGTCGTACATGTATTGATGACTGCAATTGGTTTTTGCAGTTATGTGAAATGCTGCGTAGTCACTAGATGCTTTAAAATCCTCACGTGACTCCATATGACTGAAGAGAGGCGATAAATAATTGAAAGCTTAAAACTAGACTTGCGTAGAAAGGTGACGTTTAATTTGAATTATTTAGAGCCTATCGTAAGGAGGGATGAGTTACGTGCCCTCCCTATGTATGGCTCTGAATGTTCAAGGTCACCACTATGTTCTAGTGAACAGTTCGTTCACCCTCCCAAAGTATCTAGTGACTACTCGCAGCTCTAAACACAGTCTATTCTTGGCTGGCGCGCGCGCTGATACTCACGTAACTCCTCCCATCTTACGATAGGCTCTAAATAATTCAAATGAAAAGTCACCTTTCTACGTAAGTCTAGTTTGTTTTTTTTTTTAAGTAGTATTAACTCTTTTGTTTCATTTATGTTGTTCTCTTTGTATAAGCAGTGCATTATCAGTGTGAGAGTGCCAGTACACCACACATTCGAACATTAACAAACCCAGACATTTTTTATTAAATACCAAAACACTACAATCAGCAAGATTGTGTCCATTTGTGCGAGGACATACAGACTATGGATGGTGTGTAAGGGACTGGTTGGAGAAAAAACAAACAAACAATCTGGCTTGTGGTAAGCTGAGCAACTGTGCTGTTAGTGTACAACGAACATGGTTAGTGGCGATGGTGGTGGTAGTGGTGTGCGTGTGGGGGGGGGGGGGACTACAAAAGTTACGAACTCATTTAGGCACCACATCTCTCTACGTAGTCGCCATGAAACACATTCTTTGTGCTACGAACTTTTTTTTAGTTACGAACTAGTTCGTATCTGCAAAGAGGGTGTCATAAACCTGAGCCCTGGAGCTAAGCTATGGACCCCACTTTCTGCCAAATTATAAACAATCTTGACAGCCACAGCCCAGTAGCTGGATACTCTGTGTTTTCCCTGGCTCAGTTACTTTCCTTTTCATGGTGAAATCTCGCCAAAATACACGTATCACCAGATAAGTGGTAGCTTACTCTTCCAAATCACTGGTAATTAATGACAGCCAGAATCCCTTCGTTTAAGATACAGGATTCTGGCAGTCGCTGTTTGTGAAAAGTGCTGCTCATGCAAACTGGGCAGAATATAGCATGTTGAGTTAATGGTTTTTTTAGGGGAAAGCTACTTCTACATTTGGAGATACTGGTTTTTGGTTTTATCAATAACTGATCAAAAACCAATGCCATGACCAAAACAAGTTAACTAGGTGAAAGATCACACTGGAAAAGATAGTGCAGATTAAAAGAAAAAAACATAAATCGACAAAAATGAGAGATACTGACTATATATATATATATATATATATATATATATATCACAAATAAAAATAGAGAGCCAGCAAGAACTCTAAAAATGCTCAACCGGGAAGGGAGCCACATAAACCATTTTAAAACTAAATATGCAAACCCATAAACAGTCCTTCAAAAATGAAAAATATAAAAACAAAACAGAACTAAGTAAACACATTTGGAAACTTAAAGATAAAAAAAATAGACTACAATATATCTTGGAAAATTATAAAAAGAGCAGCACCATACAATAATATCTCTAAAAAATGCAACCTATGTTCTACAGAAAAGTGGCTGATATTATGCAAACCTCATCTAGCAACTCTGAATTCAAAAGTTGAGCACAAATGGAAATTCTTGTCAACACACCATTCCTTAACACACCCTCCCTGAACGCACCCCCCAAAAAACCAAAATTGTAAAAAGATACAGGCCACGTGAAACACATGCAGAACTCACGCTACACACACACACATATATATAACACCGGTAGCGTGCCCAAAATAAACACCCTGAAGAGAGCAGAGAGCTTGAAACAAGTTTGTGGTGTTTTTTAATCTCCTTTTTTCTGTATGTGCTTGAGAGGGTGAATGGGGAAAATAAATGCTTCTCAAAATGAGCCTTTAGAAAGCTTATAGTCTCCAGGGGGGAGACAATCTCCAATGGGGAGGAAACTCACTAACATATAACTTCTGATCAGATACCGGTATTTCAAAACCTGATTGTTTCTCCTTAGCGACCACGGAAAGTGGTAACTTGCCTCTTCTGGCTTTTTCGGTTTTAAGAAGAATGCTATCCCAGAAAAAGGTTGGTGGGCAATACTGTAGTATGTTTGTTGATTTAAAAAAAACAAACAAACAAACAAACAAACAAAAAACAGCCAACAGAGGTGCCACCTAAGAAGCAAAAGAAAATCATGAAAGAGCAAAGCAAGCTAGATTTTCTTGTTAAAAGTAGAACATATAAAAAGATAACTTCTTAAGACACAAGTTCTGAGGGCCAGTTCTAGGAATGAATCCGCAAGGAACTAAATTACAATAAACTAATACATTCCAAGGATAAGAAACTGAGCACCATTCCAGCAACTTACAGAGCAGCTTGGTGTTGCATTGACTGCAAGAAATAATCAATTATAACCAAAGCTTGCTCGTATGTCTTACATTGAAGAAATAGTGGAAGATAAGTATTCGTGTATGCAGTGGTAGATAATTCTGCCTAACCAACGGTATGTGCTTGAGAGGGTGAATGGGGAATAATAAATGCTTCTTCAGCAAGCTTATAGTTTCCAAGGGGGAGACAATCTCCAATATGGAGAAACCCACTAACATACAACTTCTGATCAGATACCGGTATTTCGAAACCTGATTGTTTCTCCTCAGTGACCGCGGAAAGTGGTAACTTGACTCTTCTGCCTTTTTGGTTTTAAGAAGAATGCTATCCCAGAAAAGGCTGGTGTGTGCAATACTGTAGTATGTTTGTTGAATTTACATAAAACCAACCAAAGGTGCAACCTAAGAAGCAAAGGAAGTCATGAAAGAGCAAAACAAGCTACATTGTCTTGTGAAGAGCAGAAAATATAAAAAAAAGATTACCTCTTAAGAGACACACGTGTTGAGGACCAGTTCTTAGAATGAATCTGCAAGGGACTAAATTACAATAAACTAATAAATTCCAAGGATAAGTAACCGAACACCATTCCAGCAAGTTACAGAGCAGCTTGGTGTTGCAATGACTGCAAGAAATATTCAAGTATAGCAAAGCTTGTTTTTATGTCTTAGATTGAAGAAATAGGAGGAGATAAGCGTTCATATCTGCAGTGGTAGATCATTCTGCCTAACCGACAGTATGTGAGCTTTCAGCAAGCTTATAGTCTCCAAATAGGATTCACCCTCTCTTTATATTTTCTACAGCATACCTACATAATGCTACTAATTAAAATCACCAACAAACAAACGAGCAACGTGAATGTGCTTGCCACAGGATTGCATCTTGCTCTCCAAGACAATTTTGTCTGTAAAACCCGGACGATCAGCTAAGACCAATGGGCTGGTTTTGACACTGGTCATGACCCTTTTGGTGCATGTGTGACGCAATATGGACACACACACGCGCGCACACACACACGTGCGCGCGCGCACACACATACACACACACACACACACACACACACACACACACACACACACACACACGCACATGCACACACACGCGCGCACGCGTTTGTGTGTGCGTGTGCGCGCGCGCGCGCGTACGTGTGTGCAGGCGCGCGCATGCGTGTGTGCGCGAGCGCGGGCGTGTGTGTGTGTGTGTGTGTGTGTGTGTGTGTGTGTGTGTGTGTGTGTGTGCCGTCCAGTGAAAAAAACAAGGGTCTAAGTTTCCAACATGAACTGAGTCCAGGTAACAAGACTGAAGCAATGTAAACAAGAGATCCGACTGCTTTGGCCAGCAGACGGAGCACAGGAGCCTGAATCACTGAATATGGCTGCAGCTAAGATAGGATTGGCTGCTTTTAAAATCGCTTATTTTTTTTCTCAAAACTCATCCATTTTGTGGATATTACTACCTAATCCACCTGATACTTTTTTTTCAGACTTTACAAAATCCTGTTACAAATTTGTGTGGCATAAAAAGCCAGACAAAATAGATAGAAAAACTGTCCAAAACGGTGGTCTTGGACTACCAGAATTAAAAACGCTTGCTTCTTCCCTAAAATTGGCGTGGCCGCAAAAAGTTCAGACTACACACTACAAAGGGAAAACTCTTACAACATCAACCTTTCCACTTTTAAGCGATATTGAGAAATATGGATCAGAAATACTTTCTTCCTTCTGCAAATCAAATGTATTTTGGACAGAGGTATTTATGGCGTACAAACATTTTTTTTTCTACAAAGTTAACTGTGAGACTTCTTATGAACTCCTTGCGGAACCAGTCTTTTATACAAACAGAATACAAGTTTGGAAAAAGACTATTTTGGGAAAAGCATGGATCAACAAGGGCATATATTGCATTGCTCATTTTTTGCTTGACAATGGCCAGTTTATTTCTTACGAACAATTGAAAACAAAAGTATGATGTAAACATTTATTTTGTCACTTTTACTGGTATTAAAGCAGCTATAATTGAATATATACAAAAAAAAAAAACATCAAAGTTACAAATACAAATGATGAATGTTTCAATACGCATGTATGTTACAAAAAGTTAACGTCAGTTTGTAAAGAGTCAATATTATATTATGACATTTTTTATAGATAATCATACACACCCGAAAATCTGTATGAACAAGAATATAAAACTAAACGTTGAAAATGACTGGAAAACACTGTTTTCTTTATCTGAGTAAAATTTCTAACATAAAAATGAAATGGTTACAGTTACGAATAATACACACAGATGTCTTGGTACTAATGTTGGGCTGAAAAAAAAATGGGTGTATTGAACAGCGATGTTTGTACTTTCTGTACCTCTGTTGAGGACAATATCACACATATGTTCTGGTATTGCACAGTCATTCAACGTTTATGGGAAACGCTGGTGGTTTTGATGAATGAAAAATGTACGTTTACATTTAATTTGCAGATAACTGAACCATTATCCATCGTTGGATTTGATAAAGATATGCATATAGACCATGTATTTTATTTTATCGTATTATTTGCAAAACACTATTTATATCAGTGTAGAACAGAACAGAAATCACTCAGACTGCAAGTATTTCTTAATAAGCTAAAATACAGATATAAAACTGAAGAATACATTGCTCGAAAAAAAACTGTATGTAACGATTTCCCTGCAAGTATTTCTTAATAAGCTAAAATACAGATATAAAACTGAAGAATACATTGCTCGAAAAAAAAAATGTATGTAACGATTTCCTTTCCAAATGGCACCCATATACGCCGAAGTTAGCAGGCTCAGATTGAATTACAAAATGATTATGAAATTGTACATTATACGAGTACAAGTATGATTATAGTACCCTAAAACTGTTACACCGCCTAAAACAGCCCCTTGGATACAATACAGAACCTGATATATGTGTATGTATATGTATATGTGTATGTATATATATATATATATATATATATATATATATATATATATATATATATATATATGTGTGTGTGTGTGTGTGTGTGTGTGTGTGTGTGTGTGTGTGTTATATGTGTTTATATATATATATATATATATATATATATATATATATATATATATGTGTGTGTGTGTGTGTGTGTGTGTGTGTGTGTGTGTGTGTGTGTGTATGCATAAAGAAAAAAAGACAAATATGTAAAAATTTCATAATGTACTAAGCTTGCCTCATGTGCTCTCTCTCTCTCTCTCTCTCTCTCTCCTCTCTCTCTCTCTCTCTCTCTCTCTCTCTCTCTCTCTCTCTCTCTCTCTTTCCCACGTGGAGAGGCTGTAACCGTGCCTTAAAAATGTAGAGTAGTCTTGTAGTTGTGTTTTAATATGTTGATTTCCTCTTTTTTATCGTTTGTTTGGATCTGGGCTTTTTTTTTGTTTTTTTTTTTTTTGTATTTTATATTCTAATGTGTTGTACTGTGTGGACTTATTTGAATTAAAAAAAAAAGAAAAAAAAAAGATAGGATTGGCTTTGGCATTTTTACTTGGGGGTTAAGTAGACAAAGTCTTGGTGG
>JADBJO010024502.1:0-5000 GCA_016801955.1 Conus betulinus
AAAGTGTGGTTATATCGTTTTACTGTATTCTGTAAAAAAAAGAATCTTGGTCTGTTATTCGTTGTATGCAGCATCAACTTAACATATTTGGTGGGGTTTGTTACTCATTTTACTACATTGTACCAAATTGAAGTCTGTTGCTCAGTTGACCTCGGAACGTGTCACAGTTGGTCTACATTTTTTCAATCTTACATCGACGACAATATAAGAATTTTAGCAAGCAAGGGTATAGGACAGAAGTTTACCTCTGTTTGCACTTGTTCATACCACTCCAATATCATGTGTGTTGTTATGTTGAAAACGAGTCTTTTAGGTCTTTGTTAACTGAATCAGTTGTCTAGTCCTTTAAATAAATTTGGATTTGTAGAGTCATAAATATTGGACTAATCTCTATCTCCAGGACAGAATGTACAATGCTGGCATCTGTCAGGCCCATGGCATTTAAAGCGATTGCTCTATCATAACTTGTTCTGTAGTTCTATAACTCCAACACAGTGTGAATATTTCTAATTTGCAACACTTCATTTTACCATTTTTGATTTTGTGGATATATGCGACATTTTCAGTCCTAAGATTGCAGATTTCAGTTTTTTGTAATCATTTAAAAAGTCGATTAGGTCCTACATTCATCCTGGAAAAAGTAAAAAATTTTCATTGTATCCTTTAGTCCTTCATTTTCTTGTAGTAATTAATGTTGAAATGCTGAGTGAAGTCAGTGCAGTCCAGTGAGTTGTATTCACTTTTTTTCCCCTTTTCTTAACGACTTTTGTTTCATTGAAAAATCCATCACAGGTGAGACAAAATCTCTAACAAATCAACATCAGTCACGAATTCTTTCAACTATTCTGAAACTGTTTCAGTTTTTCTTTAGAAATGTTTTATTGCATAGTTTCCCTTTCTCATTTGTTTTTGCTTAATTATCACGTTTTTTTTAAAACTTATTTTTAAAAAATGGGTTCAGCTGGTAATTTGCTTATGTTTAGGATCCCACAAAGAGACAGAATTCCTGTTTACTCAAGTAATCCCAAGTTTTTTTTTTTTAATCTATGCAGTCGGGGGACTGCATTCTTTCATTTGTATATGTAATCAAATCGGAAATAAATCTAAAATCGTGATCATAAATTCCGGTAACAATGTTTAACTCTATTCATATATCTTTTCTGTTTGTTTTACTGTTCCGCTTATAAGTCACAAGTGTCATTTGTTTTACACATATTGTTTCTTTATTTCAAGACTGTTAAAGTATTAATTGTTGTTTTCCCATCTCAATCATCTTGCCCTTGACTGTAATTACATACCTTCATTTTGTATTCCCTGGGTGTTCTTAACTCAGTCATTTTCATTTACAGTTACTGTTTCATTGTCACTCGTTTACATAGTTTTCTATGTAATTTATAGTTCTGTTCTCTTCTATTGCTATTTTTGTGTTAATCGTGGCATAAGCTACTGGTTTTCTATCACATTTTCATCAACAAAATTTAAAACGAAATCAGACAGTGCTGATTTATTTTGTTTATGCAGTGGTTATTTGTGTATTGTTTTATCACCCTCGATATTTGTTCATTATTTTCATTTTCACATCGTTTGTCCTTTAAGGGCCGTGTATTTGTTTTCTCGTGGGAGCAGAGTTACCCTACTTATTTGTGGTTTATTGTTTTACTTGCTGTTGTTTACTTCCTTCCCTGCCGCATTTCATATTTACTTATCTTACTTAAGTTATAGACTATCTGGACGATCACAGAGAGGGCTTGCGGGTCTTGAACCCCGTAAGGTCCACACACACACACACACACACAACACACATACACACACACACCACACACACCGCACGCACGCACGCACACACGCAACGCACGCACGCATGCACACACCACATCTGTATCCTGTCTTTCAATCAGGTGTGTGCCCGTGAACACTTTTTCACTTGGTGCCCGTGCACACACGTGATTGATTTTTCTTTAAAGAGAAATATACCATGATAAACTACATTGGCAAGACATATAAACAAAATACTAACATCAGTTCCTATGTCCTGACATATGTGTCATCGAAAATAATACGTTATAGGAAATTATTACAAATCAAAGCGCCACGATCCTGTAGTTTGGGAGAAATGCAAGATCTTTTACACACACACACACACCACACACACACACACACACACACACACACACCCCACACACACACACACTTTCTGTAGCTGTCAATGGCATCTAGTTTTTATCTCACACAAGTAACATTGTTAAATAGAAAGACTCACATATTTGTATTTCCCTGGGAAAGCTTGGGGGTTCTGCATGTGGTGCAAAATCATCAATTCCTTCTTCTCCCGTATGTCATTGACATGGCACAGCAAAACACTGTTATCAGATTTTTCCATCTCCATCACTCGTTTTCCGGATCCGGGGTATCTGCCAATGGTGTCAACGTCCCACTTTTCATTCTGTCTTCTTTTTTGGCGTTTTTTGTTGTTGTTTTGTTTTGTTTTTCTTTCTTTCCATCTCCATCCATCAACAGTTCTCGTAAGATTGTTTGTTTTTGGCACGGGCATTGCATTTGACTAAATAACCACACCAAAGGAGTTTTCTTTTCTCCTATGATGTCAGCAGAAGTCATAGAGTATGATGCGCTTCTTCGTATACAGTGCACCTGTTTCGTCAGTGATAAGGTCAGTATATCTGACATTTTCAATCTTGTACGTAATGCCGGAGTTCTCTTGCTTGGATTCTTCTTGCCAGATCCTTGTGTTGTATGAATGTATCATTTGTTCTTCTACTAAGTTTCAGTCTAAGCAGTGCAAATTTTACCCTTGCTTCCCATGAGAGGATATCTGCTTTGGCTCGTTCGCTGGTAATTGTTCATCTTGGTAAATAAGCCACTGAACAATTCCTAGCTTTTGTCCTTTCTTTCGGCAGTAATGGATGACTTGTGACTGGGCGTCACCTTGGTCTTCTTACCACGGATTACTATGTCATAATTCAAACATTATATGCACTAAGTAAACAGATAAATCAAAATCACACATAAATTCAAGGTGTTACGGATCATCGTCATCAAGATATTGGTGTGTGTTTTTGGAATAAAGATTCGCCAAGACTTGTGTACTCATTGTCGCGAACAAACCAGGATCCACTCAGTCTGACAGAAAGTAGGCGACAAGCTGATTAGACCTGTGATGCTGCACAGTGTTTTCCTTCACCCTAGATGAGTTACTATCGAAGGATGACGAGCCCATCTGTCTGAAGCCACTGGTTTCAAGGCGCCAGTGACCTGCCTTTGACCCGTTACTCCTGTGAGTGGACACAGCTCTGCCACCTGAGGGCCAGGAGTTGGACTTGGCTGTCAGAGGCTGTTTGATGCACGTGTTGGGAGCATTTCACGACCAGTGGGGGCTTTTTTCCCACTGCTCACACTCCCACATAACAACATTTAGATCATCATATGGATAAATGTGATTTGTTCACAACATATTGTCTGCATTAGTTTGCAAAAGACGGGTCCTCCTCTTCATCTCAACCTTACAGAGCATTTTCACGGATGGGCCTTGCATTTCATCTTTCCAATCTGGCGGCAAGGTGACCAACACTGATGTCCTGGACGAGGCAGAATTCCTCTTTATGGACGGGACGATCCCTCAGGTCACAGCTCCGCTTGTCTGGCGCTTCATCAGAATGGAGGAGCACTGGATTCCAAAGCAGGTGATGTTTGGAAGCTACCCCAGGGTCACAGAAAGACAGGCCGCCCACGCCAACGTTCCACAGACAGACTGAAAGGCAATGTCTGATGGTGTGATATCTTTCCTGCTGATTCTGTCATGAGAGCAACAGACAGAACACACTGGCGTGTGTGGGCGCACTACGCTAACAGCAGCACTCTATCCTCACAGCTGTCCTAAGCAGATCATTTTGCGTTAATTGTCGGCACTCTTGATCACTAGTCACAAGCATCTGTAATGTAAATAATGCACTAAACACAGAAGCCACCACAAAGAAAGGATGTTTAAAAAAAGAAATACGATTTCGGTGATGAAATTTAGCAACGCACCGTCCCCCACCTGAAGAACGAGTAGATACCATAATATTTGTCTGCTGCACATTCTGCTGTGGGTCAGTGCCTCTGCCCACAATATCCCTGGTCACTATGAGAGAGAGAGAGAGAGAGAGAGAGAGAGAGAGGAGAGAGAGAGAGAGAGAGAGAGAGAGCGAGAGGACAGAGGCAGAGAGAGAGAGACAGAGAGAGAGAGAGAGAGAGAGAGGACAGAGGCAGAGAGAGAGAGAGAGAGAGAGAAAGAGAGAGAGAGACAGACAGACAGACAGAGAGAGAGACAGGCAGAGAGACACTTTGACACTTTGATATTTTATTGTCATTACCAAAGAGGGTCTTTTGACAAGGGGGGAGAGGTAACAGAACAAAACGTTTCCCTTTTCCCTTCCTGCAAACAAATAGTACACTTTCATTTCCTAGTGTGTATCAAATCCAAAGTTAACAAAAACAAATAAATTCGTAACATTTCGTTATGTCCTCACCTCACGCACAGGAGTAATGCAGTAAAGTTAATGATGGAAAACGAGTGATGGAGATGGAATAATCTATAACAGTGTTTTGCTGGGGCATGTCAATGTGCCTTACTTATGCAGCTGAAATTTGGGGCTATCATGAAAATTCGCAGATGGAAAGAGTACATACGTATGCTATGAGCGTTTCCTTCAAATACCTATTCATTCATCCAACATTGTTTTTATGGAGAAATGTGTAGATACCCTTTGTATATAAGTACATTTTGTGAAATGTATTAAGTACTGGTTGAAGATCTTGACGCTACACCAGTCTCGTTTGAGCAGGCAAGCCTATGATATGACGCTTCTAGAAACGGAAAAAAGGTAAAAAAAAAAACAACAACACAAAAACAAACAAAAAAAAACACACACAAAAAACTGGGCTTATAAAGTAAAGGAAGTCCTTGCAGAACAGGGTTTTGGGATAGTGTGGATGACCCAGGA
>JADBJO010024502.1:12500-20000 GCA_016801955.1 Conus betulinus
TGTTAATACTCTCTGGTGTTGCTCTATGTTAGTCCTCACTGGTGGTTGCTCTGTGTTAGTCCTCTCTGGTGGTTGCTCTGTGTCAGTACTCTCTGGTGGTTGCTCTGGTGTTAGTCCTTTCTGGTGGTTGCTCTGTGTTAGTACTCTCTGTGGCTGCTCTGAATCAGTGCAAAGTCATCTCTGGTGGTTGCTCTGTGTTAGTACTCTCTGGTGGTTGCTCTGTATTAGTCCTCTCTAGTGGTTGCTCTAAATTAGTCCTCTCTGGTGGTTGCTCTGTGTTAGTACTCTCTGATGGCTGCTCTGTATTAGTCCTCTCTAGTGGGTTGCTCTGTATTAGTCCTCTCTGGTGGCTGCTCTCTATCTGTGCGTTGGCTCTGGTATAGTCCTCGGGTCTGGTCCGTGTCGCGGTATGGAGATGCGGAGGTCTGCCGGTGGGTTCTTGCGCTGGGATATCATCGGTTGGAAAGTCCCTGGTTGCGGTGTGTGTCTGTGTGTGGTTGCTGGGGGGTGAGAGGTTGATTAATCCTGGTGAATGGAGGGGGTTCCAGTAATGACGGGCGCATAGGGGGGGAAAAAAAAAAAAAAAGGTGGGTGTGGTGGGGGTGGTGGTGGCGTGAGAATGTAGGAGTGTTGGGGGGCTGCTTCGGGTTGGGGTACTCATCGCCGTGTGATGTGTTCTGGGGGTTGATAAGTGTAAGTGGTGGTGTGTGTGATCGATAGTGTCAGGCCGGGGTTGCGGTGAAGCGATTGTGGGTGGTACTCGCGTGGGGGTTAGGCCCTCTGTGTTGTTCGGGGCGCGGTATCTCGGAGGCTTTGTGTGGACGTGTGATAAGGAGGGGCCTGGTTCGCGGGGGGTTTGATGGGGGTGCGGGGGGGCGGGGGGTTGGTGGACGGAGGGTGGCCTGAGAGGTAGGAAGGGTAGTGCTGCATGGGTGTGAACGCATCCCATTGTTGCGGGAGTCGAGGGTTGTACGTGGAGGGGCCGGGTGTGGCAGTTAAGAGTGTTGGTGGGACGGGCCTGGGAAGGGGGGGGGTCGTAAGAGGGGGGGGGGGGTTGCGGGGGTGTGGGGGCGTGGGTTAGGGGGGGGAGGTTAGATATTAAAAAGGTTATTAAAAAGAAGAAAAAAAGAGGATCCTGAAAGCGATTGGGGTGGGGGGGCAGGGAGCGAGGGGTGCGACGCGGCCGCGTACGGTTACAGTAAATTGGTTAACCAAGAGGCCGAGGGGAATGAGAGAGGCAAGGAAGGCTTGAAGTGATAAGTTAGAAAGGGCCTTTGGAGGGTTGCAGGAAATACGCAGGTACAAGACCGGGAGTCCTGGAGGGTTGGCGGGTTGCTCGGACTGGGGTCGGAAGTCCCTGGCGTGGGGAATCTGTGTGGTGAGTGGGGGAAGATTATAACACGCTGTTTGGTAGGTAGGTGAGAGATGCGGTTGTGTAGGTGGGACACATGGGCTTCTGGAGTGGAAGGGGAGCGGAGAAAGGTGTGGTGGGGGATGCGGTAGGGGGGGGTGCGCTGGTGTTTGAATGATCGGTGTACTAAACGGCTCTGCGGTAGGGACGAAGAGGGTGAAGCGGCAAGGTGATGGAGGCGTGGGGGGAGGTGGGAAGCCAGGATATGCGGAGGGGTGAGTAGAGGGGGTGTCCGGGTCATAAAGAGGGGCCGTGCGTGGGCCTCGCGGGGCGTGCTAGGGTGGGGGGATGTTCACAGCGCGGGGGTCAGAAGATCAAAACCACGGGATAGAAGAGCGAAGAAGAAGACGTGAATCCGAGAGTCTAGTGTATGCAAAAAAAAGCGAAACCATACAAAAACAAATTGGAACAGCAACATTGGGCCGTGTGTGCCAGAATCGACCCTATGGGGCTGGGAGTGGAGAAGAGCTTGTGTGAAATCCCAACGGAGGAAACCAAGGGGGGAACAAAATAGTCACATAGAATGTGGATTGGAGTGCCACGTATCCACCCAATGAAGCGGGGCGGGCGGTCGGTAGGACCATGGTGTGGGGACACCAGGTGGTGGACTGGATCGCTGTGGGATGCATGAGCCCGCGCCCTGGGAGGAGCTGATGGCTTCTGTGGAGTCCGGTCATGGCCCGGCAGAAAGCGTAGTCCTTCTGGTGAGGTAAGTCCGAAGTTGGGAATCAGCTCAGTGGGGGCCTGGATTCGGGGTCGGGGCGGTGGGTTGGGCGCGGGGGGCAGGGGGGCGGCCCGAGTGGTGGGTGCTATTGGGGTCTTCGTGCGGGGGGCGGTGTGAGGGTCGGTGGGGGGTGCGCCCATGGGACTGATTCTTCTGTCTGTTCCCGAGCCGGCCCAGTGTGACGGGGCTTGTGCCGTGTCTGGGGGGACCGAGCAGGATGTCGACCCAGTGTGGACTGAGTTCTGGCGGTCCTATTGGAATCCCATAGGCGACCCAACAGATGCAGCAAAAGGCCGTGCGGTCTTCTGGGTTACCCATGGACAGGCCCTGTGGCCTGACTGGGGAAAACTAATCCTGTGGGGTGACCCTGGGAGCCCAGTCGGGGACGGATTCTGGCGTCCGGGTGTGGCGGCCCATGTCACCCAGGGCAGAATTTGCTGGCTATCCTGTGTGATCCACTGGCAACCCCATAGCTGACTGATTGCGTCGGGCTGGAAGCCAGGGCTGGGCCAGTCATAATCGATGTTGCACGGTGTTGTGTGATCCAGTCACACAATACCCGGCCAATATGAGCTTGGCCGGTCTGGGCATTTGAGGCGCGGGAGCGAGGGGGGGGTACTTGGTGGTTTTTGTAATTATCGTCTGTGGATGGCGCGTGTTACCTTGGTCATGATTGGCCTAATGATCAGAACCGTCAGAGCTGCACGGGCCCACCAACATACTCATCATTGGACAATCCACAAAACAGCAAATTTGCGTGAGACGATAATCGCAAACACTAAACGGGAATCACACCCCGGCAGCACACAGCAGCCACAGCACGAAGACAGAAAAACAACAACAAATACAAAACCCGCAGCCCACAGAAACACGACAGATAGAGATATATTAGACAAAGAATAAAAAGAATAGATGATAGAGATATATATAATATAGTTAATTAAAGAATACTGCGAAAACGCCTAAAAAAATCGAAAACGCGTGCGCAACAAACCGCGGGAGCGACGGCTCAGATGCAAACCCATCCGATGTATTTTAAACGGAGCGCCAAAACCAACGCGGGGGCGGGGGCGGGTACACACACGAACAGTAGAGATCTATAAGAATTAATATCTATATAAAAGTAGGTATATATATAAATGCTATATATCTATATCTATGTATATATATACAGATGCAAAAGAAAGGAAGAGGAGAAGTGGGAGAAATGAGAGGGATATGAACGAAAAAGGAAAAGCGAAAGTAGAGGAAGGGGAGAGGAGGGGGGGGAAGGGGGGGAAAAAAACAACAGGGGGGAGGGGGATATCGTAGGTCTCAGAAATAGTATATCATCACACAAGCCACCAGCCTCACCCATACTCAGCGCCTACCACCCCACCCACCGCCCACCCCACCCCCACACCCACCCACGAAAACCCACGGCCCCCCTCACACCCCCAACACGCACACACACACACATACGGGCACGTGCACCACACACAGCACACACCACACGACGCACACACACCACACACCGCCCACACACACATACCACGCGCACCACCACACACATACACACCATCACCCACCACACACACACACACTTGCATACACACATGCACTCACTGGAGAAACATGTACGGTAGAGGGGGAAGTCAGGAGAATGAGGAGGGCCATGATGTGAGGAGTAATGGATGAGGGCACCGAATTCCTGTACATTTGCATTAAGTCGGTGGTGAGAGTCACAATTGCAGGGGCATGCAGGGGTATTTCAGATTGCATACGTGAACTTAACTTAATTCCCTTGCACTTAACTTAAAACTTACTTGATTCCTCTGGGCTCTTATGTTTCGCGGCTCTGGAACACAGGTCTGGCAACTGCATATCTCCATCTTGCGCCTGCGTGGGCTGTTCTCCTTGCTTCACTCCCGATGTCCTGCTGTTGTGAACTTTGGTTCGTCCTTTAGGATTTATTCTCACAGGTGGTGGTTAGTCTCCCCGTCGTCTGGCTTCGGCAGCTGTTTGGGTTCCGAGGTGCCTACGTGGCTGGTTTGGATGTGGGGCTGTGTCTCTGATCCAAGGTGGTGTGCCCACGGCCCTAGACCCCGGATTCTCTTATCTGGATACTCCCTTGGTGATGCGAGTCGGGTTGCGTGTGTGCGTCCGTGGCACTGAGGTCTCGGTGGAGAGCTGTCCATCCATCGCCGGCGGCAGGGGATCGTGCGACGACGGTTGTGGAAGGACGACTTGCGGAACTGGTGCGGCGCGCTTGGCTCGCCAAGTACTCGGAACCGTACAGATAACCTCACTGACTGGTGTGACCAGACCTGACGTGGTGGCCGAACTAGCGGTTTTCCGTTCCTACTCGCAACAACTGGTCTGTGTAGACAGGAAGCATGCACGCGCGCCTTGCTGATCCTGATTTCCGATTTAAATCTCACCAGCTCTGACAGCAAAAGCATTAATAAGGGAGCGCTCGTAGAGAAGGCGTGTGGTGATTATGATTGTGCGGAGGACAATTTGGCTCATGTGCACAATGCAGCAGAAACATTAGCGTGGGGGGGAGGGGGGCGCCTTTACCAGAACAAGAATTGTGCAATCAAAAATAACGGGTCAAAGACTGAAATCCGGATACGACATGACAATAATGGCCAAATTGCATGAGTCGGGCAATCAGCATACCACGATTGTGTTAGGTAATCATACATATATCTATATAGAGGATATATATATATAATATGATAATAGAAATAGACATAGGGGTAGAGTGGGTCCAACAAAGTCTTTCCAAACAGAAGCATATCTCATGAAAAAATTTCGCTCTTTTTCCGGAATTGAGGGGCAAACTAAGCTAGTTTATTCACTTCACACTTCTTGAATTTGCAAACTAACTCGACATGG
Organism: Conus betulinus; assembly: GCA_016801955.1. Classification (NCBI taxonomy): domain Eukaryota; kingdom Metazoa; phylum Mollusca; class Gastropoda; order Neogastropoda; family Conidae; genus Conus; species Conus betulinus. The sequence goes on from JADBJO010024502.1 coordinate 17,516, forward strand.
GTGGCATGGAATGATGATTGGTACTCAACACGTTTGTTTTAGGACTTTCTCGTAAAACTCGAATAAAAAAGCTCGTCAAACACCACCTGTAACGATGATTTTTGTATATGAATAATTTTGAATGGCAGTCATTAAAGACTCTTTTCTTCATCATTGACCAAAAGTAGACCCGTTCGTTTTCCAGCGTCTGAGCAGAAGGCTTCATAGCACGAGCGTTTTCTTGACTAGAAATCCAATGTCTTCGTGCATTTTTCTGCATCTTTGCCGTCCTACAATAGCAAGATGATTTTCAAAGGTACTTCTCTGTCTCAGGGTGCGAGCAGAAAACCTCAGATCACCAAGTCTCAAATAGTCGAGATTCTTCATGAGGGGCAGTTTATTTTCCGGCTGGTCATCTTTCCCGTCATAAGGCTTGTGATAAGAAGGCTTTGACCCATAGGCTCTTAAAGAATAGCGAAATGTTTTAAAGATGCGTCCCTGTCCAGCTTGTCCCCCGTACATGTCAAGAGAAACCTCTTTATCCCCAAACATTCCGAAATAGTACAGCCTCGGAGGACACTTTTCCCGTTCCTCTTCCTGACTCCGTGGACTCACAGACCCCCTTGAGTTTGATCGCTTTTCCATAAAATTTGCCGAGGTCTTTTCCAGAATGGTAAAGTGAAAATTACAATTCCGGACATTTCTAACGCGATTCTAAGATCGAACAATTCCAAAAGCGCACAGAACTCTCTCTTACCCCCTCCTCTCTCCTCTCTCTCGGCTCCCTCCTCGTCTCTCTCTCCTCTCCTGAGACAGAACAATATTTTCAGTGGTAGCATCTTAGAAAAGTGAACAGTGTTGTTGAAATTATGCCTGGGAAAAGATTTCAACCCTTTATGTTTTCCACATGTGACTACAGTGGAACACAATAGCGGGTCTTTGTTTACACGTGTTTCAATTGGCAACAACAATGACTGGTTACGATTGCAAGATTGTCATTACCTTATCTTTATAGCCTCATCTTTTTATCTTTATTACTTTGTACTTACTTATCCACTTATCTACCGTATCTTACTTATCTATGATTGATTTATTGATTTATTCATAGCATATTCGTTCTTAATTTAGTTGTTAAGTCAAGTATCCTTCAGCTAATTTACTTATATCCCGCCACTACTCATATCTATGTATTTCTATGTATTTATTATTTAGTTAATGTTAATTAAAAATATTTGTATCATGAATCCTCCATTCATGGAAAAAAAATAATTATCTCAGTCATCTTTTTTTGACTGATTAATTCCATTCGAACGTCATTTTAGTCATTTATAAGACCGTTGTCTAGGTAGGAAATCGTAGTGTCGGTCCAGATATGCCTGGTAACAAGATTATCTGTACCAGGCTATGTCGAGTTTGGGAGATAGCTTTGCACCAGGAGGTCTTGTATCCACACGGGGGGGCCGTTCGGGGTACTAAACAAGCGTTTGATAACCTTGTGACGGGGTCATTCTGTGTCGCTAGTCAGTCCATGCACCAAAGCTTGTTCTCAGACCACCGCGGCTAGGCAACTCTCTCCCTCGGTTCACTTCCCGTCAGGGCCAGTGTTCAGGGGGGGGGCGCAGAACCAGGGGGTGTTCTCCGTCCAAACGGAGGAGTGGATCCTGTGTCCCGAGAAATGACTTTAGTGGTACAGAACAGGTCCCGAAAATGTTAACAATTGATTGGTTGTGCGCGGGTTTTAGTTGTAAGAACGGAGCGCGTGCAAAGGTGTAACAAAGATTTATGTGACGTGTGTAGTTGGTACAACAGCGTGAAATGTGTCACGTTGATAATGACTTTCGGCGTTGGGTAAAGCACGTGCAAACATGTAACGTTTTAGTAAGGGTGACTTTGGGGAAGGTTTACAAGAACGATTCCGAAAGTGTAACATTTATAATGGGATTTTACTATCCGACACATGGTCGTGAAGGAAACTTCAAGGTTGGGTAATGGGGTCGGGTTTAGGTGTTCACACAACATTGCCCCCAACATGTAACAGTTGAATCACTTTGAGTTGTACCAACGTCCGATGAATGTAACAGTTTATACTGACTTTAGTTGTAGCATAATATCCAAAAGGTATCGCAGTTTATAACGACTGCGAGGTACATGAAAAATCTGAAAATGTAACAGTTTAGAATGACCTTTATTTGTACAGAACCGTCCGAAATATAGCATCTTATAATGACTTTTCTTTGTACAGCATACATCCAAAAGGCACCGTTTTTATGACTTTTCGTTTTTATGAGACGTGTAGTTGTACCGAACCAGTCCCTAATGTAAAGTGTTATACCATTATTTGCAGAGGTCCGAAAAATGTTATGATTGTATCTGTTGTAGACCGTCCGAATTTTTACTACCCGTGGTGAGACTAAGAGGTTAGAAATTGCTGGCACAGCTGGGTGATAGTATGGAATGTGACCAACCGCATAGAAGACTGTGGTACTGCCATACCGAAATCGGGGTC
>JADBJO010024503.1:10000-25088 GCA_016801955.1 Conus betulinus
AAGATGGTACTTAACGAGTTCCGTTCCGTTCTGAAGCTGTATGACAGCGCTGTTCTGTGTTTACTTTCATTTTTTACATCCCAGCGTGAAACTGGGTTATAGAGAGATACAGACACACGCAGTGTTGGTCGGGAAATTTTTTACCAGACTCTCAGAGTCGCATCCGTTAAATGGATGAAATTCAACTATGTGGTTCCAGTCTTTCCGGTTGAGCCCCTAGCGAACTCTGGAGCTGACCGGGGCAGGAAATCCTACAGATTTATGGCTACCAGCACAACCACTGCGCCAGAGCGGCTGGTCATGTTGAAGATTTGACTTATCTTTTCTCTTGTCATTGTGTGTGTGTGTGTGTGTGTGTGTGTGTGTGTTGTTGTTGTTGTTGTTGTTGTTGTTGTTGTTGTGTTTTTTAATTTCAGCCTATGGAATGCACTGAAAACGTCTAGCTGTAAATCAGTCTGAATCCCCATCTGTGTGTGTGTGTGTGTGTGTGTGTGTGTGTGTGTGTGTGTGTGTGTGTGTGTGTGTGTGTGAGTGAAAGAGAGAGAGGATCAGTTTGAAATTAATTTCAAACGGTCAAGGTTTGGAGGCTGTGCTGTGGAGCGTTTGTTTGCATGCTTGTAATACATGCTAGTTGGACCCAACACAACTTCAGAAATGAAAATGGCAATATTTGCAGAAAAGTATCGCATGCAAACTGATTATGAAGTATGTTTTTATTCTGTTCTCCAGTACACTATAGAAGGCAGCCAATAGCCTCAGTTTGAAAATGAGGTGATTTCAAGGGTGACTTGTGTGACACGTACATCTGTTTTGTTTACTTACTGTTGTTATTATGATGCATGGACATTGAACTCTCTCACCCAATTTCTTCAGTAACGATACAACAATTTAAAACAAAACAAAACACACACACACACACACACACACACACACACACACACACACACACACACACACACACACAAACAAACAAACAAAACATCAACGTCAAGAAAATTTTGGAAGACCACGTAAGATTCGTCAGCAGTTTGACAGTGAATTGTGCACATTACGTCAGCAACAGGCCGATACGGACTGGGGAGCATTCTCGTCCGAATCAACCGGCAAAAAAAGAGACATAGGCAAAATCGAATATACTTCAAGTGTATTCATTCTCAAATTTCATGAATAAACCTGATTCTAGAGGCTACAGAAATCTTTGTGCTTTCACAATTAGTGTAGTTTTTTTTTTTTTTTTTTTTTTTTTTTTTTTTTTTTTTTTTTTTTGCTGTCCCAACCTCTGCACCACTTCAGAGGCAGTGCACCCACGCCGCTCATTCCGACACCCCGTCCACAGCTGCAGCCCCGGTCGGCCCCGCTGCCCGGCACCGGCAATCCACAGGGCGGAGTCAATGTCAAGTCGTCAAGAGGCAACCCACCGGAGGAGACACTGCACTGCTGCCGAGTCACTTCGGTGGTGTTCAGTGGCGCCTGTTCTGATCTAACATACGCAGGACACCACCTACTGAGCCCCCTACTGACGACAATAATTGTTTAGTCGCGGAGCCGGCGTGAGTGAGCTCTCCCTCCGGAGGGCGCCCCACGTCCGTCCAACGACAGCCCCATGGACTCGCCGATACCGGTGACCCCGACGGAACCAAACCAAGGCCACAGACATGGAGAGGACATCGAAACTGAGGTCACCGTGAGAGCAGGGCATGAAGGGCCACAGAACCTGGGACATTTTTTTTAATGCTGATCGATGAGAATGAGGATGATTAAGATGATGCTACGGATTTCCATTTCGGTCTGAGACTACATGACAGGGCTGTACTCTACGCTTCCTTTCATAATATATCCCGGCGTCAACCAGGCCCGAGAGATACAGGCACCTGCAGTGTTGGTCAGAAAATTTGAGCAACACTCTCAGAAAAACGCATCCATTAAGTGAATGAAACTCGACTGTGTGGTCCCAGTCTTCCCAGCTGAGTCCGCAGCAAACTCACACTCTGGGTAGGAGCCGGTCGGGGCAGAAAAACCCACATGCCTCTGATGGGATTCGAACCCACGACCTCCCAGCGGGAGTCCGCGACGCTAACCACTTCGCCACGGCGGCTGGTAAAATTAGTGTAGTTTTATTGTTTAGGAGCGAATCAAGTATTCGTACGTTTGTGAACGATATATCAGGCAGGTACGCCGCCTGTCTTGAAACTACGTATTTTTCTGAGGCAGCTTAGGACATAAATAAACACCATATGTGAATGGATAGAATAAAATAAGTAACCAGTTAAACAAATAAGAGACTAATTAAAATAAACTGATTCAGAAATAAGATTAGAGGAAATAAAGAAAGAACCTGTAAAAAAATACAGGGGGGAAAAAGACAGAAAATCCCAAGCGAAAAAACAGAAAACACAAAGCAAAATTAACGAAGCAAAATCTTTAGTTGGACAGTAATTTACAAAATGAAGTGTATGCAGTGAAGTGCGCACGTGTGTGTGTGTGTGTGTGTGTGTGTGTGTGTGTGTGTGTGGTGTGGTGTGTTGTGTTGTGTTGTGTTGAGTTGTGTTGTTGTGTGTGTGTGTGTGTGTGTGTGTGTGTGGTGTGTGTGTGTGTGTGTGTGCCATCCGTATCCCCATCGGATTACACGATAAAACCCAATGGTTAGCGTAATATATCTCTCCTAACACATCCCAGCATAAATTGGAAATTTTTTTTTTTAGTCTGTCTTCGTTGTTACTGTTTAAGTAGTGTGTGTACAAAACATGTATCAGCAGCGACTTGCTATGATAAACCATGGAGGAAAGATGCCGGAAGAAGACGGGGAAAGGGAGGAAGAAGTGGAGGAGAAGGGAAAAAAAAAACTGATGGAAACGCCCAAAATTGTCAGGAACTTTACTATATATTAAGATGTTGACGTAAGATTTAAAATAATACTTTTTTCTGCATATGAATAATCTATATAATCAAAGTCCAACGCAAAAGTTATGTTACTGTTTACATGAGAGTGTGTCTGTATGTGCAGGTGGATGAATGAGCACATTATGTATTGCCAGTGAGCGATGTCCGTGTGTGTGTGTGTGTGTGTGTGTGTGTGTGTGCTTGCTTTCTCTCTCTCGTGTGTGTGTGTGTGTGTGTGTGTGTGTGTGTGTGTGTGTGTGTGTGTGTGTGTTCGTTTGAACCCTTCTTGCGTCGTTTAACTCATTATCATCGTTTTCCATCAGTCGTGTGATGGTTGTCTCTGCCGTCATGTCTGACAGACGAAGAGCACTGAACCCGATAGTTACACAGCGAAGACCCCAGGTGCTTGCCTTACGGGTTCAAATGAGGTGCGATTGAGAAGAGATTGCCATGGTGTTGTTGGTGGGGATTGAAGTGTTCATCTCCTTCATCGCTTTGGATCAGATGGCGGCCGGAGACGTCTGGGCGAGCGTGATCTTTGAACTCAAGCTATCACTTGAGTGGTTTCGTCAGAAGATGGATGAAATCCTGTTCTTAATGCCTTTAACTGCTGAAGCGTGGTGTGCATTGGTGTGTGTGTGTGTGTGTGTGTGTGTGTGTGTGTGTGTGTGTGTGTGTGTGTGTGTGTGTGTGTGGGGGTGTGTGCTTGCTTGCCTTGTCTGTTTGCTTGCTTGTGTGTGTGTGTGTGGGGGGGGGGGGGGGGGGGGGGGGGGGGGGGGGGCGCGCGCCTCTGTACGTGTTTGTGTGTGTTGTGCGTGCGTGTATATGTGTGCGTGCGTGTGTCCTGTCGATCGCAGTAAAAATGTGCTTACTCATTTTCAAATTCATTTTTCGAAACCTTGCCAATTAAGTGAATATTAAAATGCATGCTGTTCTATGCTTTTATAATATGCTTTATGTTTACTTCATATATATAGGCAACTGGCCTAACAATTAAAATACGCCAGAATCCCTCCCCCCCTCTCTCTCTCTCTCTCTCCTCGTCCTCTCTCTCGTCTCCTCTCTCTCTCTCATTATGAAGTCTTGCATTTCATTTTTCATCCCTCTTACAGTGAAAAATGTACGTGCATCCATCCATATGTATAACACACGCAAACGCTCCTCTCGATCCTGCTCTCTCTCTCTCTCTCTCTCTCTCAGCTCTCTCGGGCTCTCTCTCTCTCTCTCTCTCCCTCTCTCTGTGTGTGTGTGTGTGTGTGTCAAATATTATACTAACCGTCTTTGTCTAAGTTTGATTCGTTTACTGTCTTCTTCTGTGACTGACGTCTCTGCAGAATTTCTCCTCGTACTTATATAAGCTTTCAAATCTAGGCAAATTGAAATCTCTTAATATGTTTAGGGGCACGGATCTTATATTTTTACTTCGTTAACGTTTACCTTTATCTGTTTTTGATGGATGTACATAGCATCATGATCACCCCCATCCTCTGTATACAGGCCAAGGCCTGTAAATGAATTGATTATCCGAATCTCTCTCTCTCTCTCTCTCTCTCTCTCTCTCTCTCTCTCTCTCTCTCATCTCTCTCACACACACACACACACACACACACACACACACCGCGCGCGCGCGCGCGCGCGCGCGCACACACACACACACACACACATATATATACATAATATTATATAATATATATATATATATATATATATATATATAGTATATATATATGCATCTGCAGGGACAGTCAGTGGATGTACAAAACACTTAACCCTCGGCCCTATTATTCACTCGCCACTGCACAAACCAACTCGATGGCAGCCCCTGACAGTTTCCCCACGGCAAGGTCTCTGCACTTAACCATTCCCGGTTAGTCTCTGCACTTAGCCAGTCCCACGTTTCTTCCAACCTTCTCTACGCGCCCCCTCCCACACAGCCCCCCACCCCCCCCTTCCCCCCCCTCTCCCCTCCTCTCTCTCTCTCCTCTCTCTCTCTCCTCTCTCTCTCTCTGTGTTCTCCATGTCGCTCTCTCCCGTCACCTTTTCACCCTCGTTTTCAAAGTAAAACCCATTAGTCGTGTCTCCCCCGAACACCGACGGGAGACTAGCTTGAACTCTCGTGTGAATATTCATCTTCAGTCGGCCGAGAAACAATCGAAAGAGAGCTTTTGGGGGTATTAAGCTACTAGGGTTCGGGCGTTTCAGGGTGCCAGTTGTTTCTAGAATTGAGCTCGTGCGGCAAGCAGCTTTGGGTGGAAGGGTGAACGGCATACAAAGGAAGATCTTTCCATTTCATAGTTTTTTTCTGATAAAAACAAAAGAAAACATACTAGGTCCAATATATATATAATATATATATATATATATATATATTATATATATATATATTAATATATATATAATGGAAGACTTAGTGGGGCAGATCTCAACACTCCTCCTATCTACCCCTACCGCCTCCGCTCCTTTTTTTCCCTTCCTTTCCGTGCTCTCATCTCTCTCTCTCTCCCTCATACACACAGCGCGACGCATCGATCGCACGCACGCACACAGCACACACACACACACACACACACACCACACACCACACAGCACAGAGAATCATTGTGATGTTAGGTCGTTGGGGACAAACAAAGACAAATTACACAACACACACACACACACACACAAACAAACACACGCACGCACACAATACACACACACACACATCGCGCGCGCGTGCACTCACGCACAGAGGAGAGAGAGAATAGAGAGAGAGAGAGAGGAGGAGAGAGAGAGAGGAGAGAAGAAGAGAAAGACGAAAAAACACGGCACGCCACATTAATTCATTTTCATTTAATTTTTCATTCGTCAAGAACATGAAAACAAGGTCCGCGTATACTTTAGATTATGTGTAACCTAGGGTATATTTGATAATTAGTATTGATGATGATGTGTTTGGAGGTCCAGAACGCTTTCCTTCCGCAGCGTACATTTCAGTTATTCGTTGCGCCGATGAAAATTGAGCCGCCTAGTTTCGACATCCGATCCGTTCTTGGTGTCTCTTTACTCCAGACGATCGTCTTTATCTCCATCAGTGTGACACAACAGTCTGATAGCTTGCAATAAAACCGAACGTCACTTTTGCTCTGCTCAGTAAATGAATTAACATACATCGAGGGGGCCTGATGTCAGCGGCTGCTAGACGTCCTTTATGACGAAAGTAACCGATGGTGGTCATTGAAGGTACGGAGCGGAATGCCTGGTGGATAATTACTCGTATGAGTCATTAGACAGGAGTACGCGTTGCCGTTCTGATCTCTTTCTCATTCTTTCCACTCTTGTCTATCTGTGGGTCTGCTTCTCTACAGCTTTGTCATTAGGAGCGATTAAACATGCAGGCGTACGGGCTTGTCACGATTGTCACTGACCGGGTCTGTCTGTCTGTGTCTGTCTGTCTCTCTCTCTCTCCAGTGGGGCGTACATTGTCAGTCAACTTAAAATGGTATGGTTTAAGGAGATGACCATCCCAATGAGAACATGGATTGGGGTGTGGAGAGAGGGGGGCGAAGAGTAGTGCGGGAAAGTCGTAATCTGACACTTTCACGACACCACCCAAAACGACAACACTTCAGTCACGAACAACCCATCTTTATTGTCAAAACCCCCGGAAGTTTGAACTGGCAGCTCTGTGAATGCCAGCCGGGTGCTCCACCTGGCTGAGCTAACGAGGCCAACTAGCCTTGTTGTCTCACCTCCTCTTCCTTTCGTTTAGAAAACGGCGGCACACTTGCGAAGTACAATATGAAACGGGTGACGACTAGGAAGAGACAGATAAGGACGGTCTCTAACCCCTACCCGGCTACCCGATAATGTTGGAAACGCTCAAATAACGAGGGTTCAAGTGGTGCGAAGTGGGACTAGGGCTAGGTGACAGGTGACATGGAACATTCCCCACCCTAATGCGCCCGCCCCCTCCCCCTCCTATCGCCCTCCCTGCCCCACCCTGCCTCCCCTCCTTCCATTCCTTCTTCTCTGTCCCCACTATCCCACTTCCGACAACCCCTGTCCCGGCTTCGGGTTCAAAATCCATTGTTCAGTTCTGTCCGTCCTTTCTGCTGCCTCTCTCCCACTCTTTTTTTCTCTCCCTCTGCTGTCGCTGTCTTTCTGTCTGTCTCTGTCTTGCTCTCTGTCTCTTCTCTGGTCCATACAGCTGAAGGTTAATACGACAATAAACTGGTTTCATTCACTCACTGTGTGTGTGTGTGTGTGTGTGTGTGTGTTTGTGTGTGTGTGGTGTGTGTGTGTGTGTGACCTTAGTTTCTAATTCTGGGGTACAAATGTAAGATTATATCTGTTTCAGAATGGTTTTTGGGTATGTATGGTTAAACCAAGGTGTTGGAGATGCAAATGAATTTTTTAGTGTTGTTTAAGCAGCGCGGCTTATCGATTGTAGATGGCAAAACTGGCAAGACCATGTGGAAAATAGTGAGCGGTATTCAATGTATAGAAGATTTTGCGATTACATGCACTGTATTCCAAAATATTTACAATTACGATATGGAGAGACACTTAAAACATATAATGTCATTGTTTCGTTTTGGTGCATCAGACCTTGCTGTTCATTACCTATAGATACAGGAATCCTACACCTAATGATCTATTGTGTCCATTTTGTAAGGATACTGAAGAAAACGAAGTTTCATTTTGTCTTATGATGCTGTCCATTATACGATAAATTAAGAAAAGAATTGATCGCTATCGCTCCACTCATATATACAGAATAGCACATGCTTTTCATCATCTAAATCTATTGTTTATCCTCCGTTAATATTTGCAAAAACTGTGAAAAACCTCTGCATTTACCTGTACAAAGCTTTTAAAGCAAGAGATTTTTGCAATTTCCTAAATTGATTATAGAAGTAAGAGTGTAGATAATGAAATGTATAGTTGGTATTTATGCCTTGTTTCTTTCTGCCGAAACTTTGAAGCTCTTGTTTTCTGTTTCTGTAAACAACACACCCCTTTCTAGGGGGGGCGTGGCCCTATTTGAATAAAATGTCATTGTCATTGTCATTGTCATTGGTCTGGTCAATACAGCTGAGGATAATACGACAATAAACTGGTTTCATTCACTGTGTGTGTGTGTGTTGTGTGTGTGTGTGTGTGTGTGTGACACTTAGTTTCTAATTCTCATCCTTTTCCCGAGAGCACTTTTACGGAGGGATCTCAAATATTGGGCATAAGCGATCTCACTATCTCACCTTGGCTTCTCCCAGATAATCATCTTGGACCAAATGCTAATAATGTTATGGCTGATGAGTCATTGGAAACTTACGCTCACTCAAATCGCGGTCTCCTCTCCCCCTCCCTCATCTCCTCTCCCCCTCCCTCTCCCTCCCTCTCTGGCCCTGTCCTCTCTGCGCACGCGCGTGCACACGATTGACGGATGAGTATCAGTGCAACATGTGGCTAAAAAACTGACCGCACCGTTTGCTTAGCGACAGGAACACAGAGAGAGGTTGCCATTGTGAATGAGAGATTGCTCTATTAAGTGGCTGCAGCTGTGACTGTCTGCCGTGTAGTTCTAAGTGTGTGCGTGCGCGCGCGCTCGTGTGTGTGTGTGTGTGTGTGTGTGTAAGCTGGGAGGGTCGTCGTTCCATATTTAAACTGGGATGGAACAGAACTTCAGTTTTGCTGTACAAGCAGCCCCAAAGGCTTGAGAGTAGCCACGTTGAAAGGATATTTGACAGGCGACTCTCTTTCATCCACTTTTAACTTACTACAAGTTGTCGCGATGCTTCCATGTAGGCTTACCTGCAGTGCAAAAAGCCCAAGGCCCTGCTTTTTTCCTTTTTTCTCTCTCATAGTGGCGGCCAGACCCGATTGTGGCGCAGTGGTGGTATCCACGCACCGCACCGACGTGTCTGTTTACATCCATACCACACCCGAAAAATTCTCGTGCGAAAACTCATCAGGTGCGGTTTTTTCGAATCTCGCACTGCTGGCCTGGCCTCAGCGAAAGGGACAAAAGTTGCCTTCCTGAGACTTCGTCCATTCCTTGTGGTCAGATCTTGTTTTGTGTACTATAAGGTTGCCAACACTAAAGATATTACGAATTGTTCCAGTTGATTTATTTGCATGCTGTTTTTGTTGATTTTTTTTTTAATGTTCACAGAGAAGAACCTTTTCCCCTTTTTTTTTTTTTTAAAAAAAATTTTCTGCGTTGTGACAGCTTTTTGCGGACGGAGGATCCTGTTTCTGATCGGCGTCTTGCGGCTACGGATCCTGTTGTTGATTTTGGAACTGAAATGGAAACGGAATTCAGAGCTGAGGAGAAGAATAGAGTATCACTTTTCCCCGTTTGCCGTTGCAGTCTCTGTAGGGTTGAGAAGGGTTAAGTCTGTGTTTCCCTCGTGTCCGCTTGCAGTTGCCTTTTAGAAATTGAACGAGCAAAAGCTTTGCGGTTGCTGCTGCGCTGCGAGGCCACGGTAGGCTTGAAGGTGTTAAGTATCAGGTTGCTGTCAGCCGCTGTAGGGATGGATAAGATAACCATTACACACTGCACTCGTTAGGATGGATTAATTTTAAGGGTTAAGTTTCTACGTGGGTGGGGGCTCCGCTGGGGCGTTTTTTGCAAGGGTGGAATGAAAGGGTTAAGTTTGGTAGTCTTTTATCTGCGGCGGTCAGTGTTGGGATAAAAAAGTTGTCTTACGTTGCTACGTCTGCGTTTCATCAAAGGTTGATAGTCAAGGGCAGGGGGATACCCACATGGCCGTGTCTTGAGTTTTCACACGGGAAGGGTATGAATGAAAGAAGTGAAGTCTCATATACCTATGCTGCCCTGTTTTTAGGAACTGATACCAAGGGCTTATGTTGTTGTCCCGCATTCTACCGAAAACTGTTTTATAACAATATCAGGCATGTTTACAAAATGTATCAACATGAGTTAAATCTTTCATTGTTTTCTTGCATTTCACATAGTGCTTGAATGGTTAGTAAGTCTACCCTGTAGTGACTATAAGACCGAAAGAGTTATGTCTCACATTCCATATCTGCATACCTTTCAATGCAGAAAAAAAGATTTAATGCTGTTGACCTTTCGCCCCACATTTATAGTTTGAATAACAGTCTCTGCTGACTGTCTCTAAAGAGCAAATGTAGCGGAAGACTTTATCAGAGAATCACAAATGCGCGCGCGCACACACAGCACACACACACACACGACACGCACACTTAGGCTGCTGCATAACGCTATCGTCCGCTCTCACTCTAGCTCGATCTATCCCCTCCTCTCTCCGAGTCTCTCTCCTCTCTCCTCAATCTCGCATCTTCTCGCTCTCCTCGCTCGTCTCGTCTCCTCTCTCTCAAAACTTGAGTCAAGTGTTTATACAAAGCTCTGCATGAAAGAAATGTTTGCAAACCGCACATTGCTAGCCAGGCAGCGGCTGTTTGTGCACTTAGTGATATTTTCAGTAGAATGTATTAGGGAGGGCCTGGAGAGAGAGAGAGAGAGAGATGGAGAGAGAGAGAGAGGAGAGAGAGAGACGAGGAGAGAGAGAGATTCTTGGGTGTCGGAAACAATTACGATTAATCATAACCACGTACATTTGTATGTATAGGACTGTGTATACTCTTCCCCGAAAGCTACCTCTCGCTCTCTCTTCTCCACCCCCATTACGTCAACGTCCTCCTGATTTAATTAAAAATTTTACAAATAGCCCACATTCACTTACCCGTTGCAGTTCCGCCCAGTTCTGACTTTAAAAAATTACAAAATGTTTACAAATAGGAAGGATGTGTCTACGCAAACGTAAAAGCGAAAACCGATGCTTGTTTCCCCAAAAAGGCAATGCAATTGCTAGTGTGCGTTTGGTGTGTGGATCTTTGTGGGCGTGTTGGGTTACGGGCCCGTTGGTGCACCTTGAACACGACGTCTCGCTGACTACTGCAATTGAAAGTGAAGGAAAGAGGATTGAACATAAGAGCTGAGGTGGATTGCGCATGCAGTGGAGATATGTGGTTTGTTGTGTCTAACCAAAACGGAAAAAAATTGCATTGGTTAGTTTGGGTGTTAGCCTTTTGAAACTTGCTCTCGCTCCAGTGCCTCGATCTCTTCGCTCATTCTCTACCATCCTCTCTCGCATCTATCTCTCTCTCTCCTCACACCCCCTCTTTCCTCCATCTCTCCCGTCTTGCCTCTCTCCCCCCACTCGCCTCTTTCTCCCTCGCCAACCCTATCACCCCAACTAGTCCAATCGCCCGTCTGTGCGCTATGCCCTCTCCGATCGACCCCTCCTCCTCCTCTTCAACGCCGGATCCCCCTCTCATGCCCTCTCAGATCCTTCCCTCTCTCTCGCATTCTCTCGGTTCATCTCTCGTCCCGTCTCTCTATCTTGTGATCCTCTCTCCCTCTCTCCATCCCCTTCTTCTGCTCTTCTCTCTCTCATCCTTCCGTCTACTCTTGACCGCTCGCGGCAACTAAATTTGACTGGGCAGGGCGCTCGTCGATTTTGTTGGCGGGTCGGCAAGCTATGATCATTTAGTTTTGCTTAGCATTGCTACGTTGTAACATCGTACCATTTTGACACTGTTTGTGTGTGACGCAAATGTTGAGGGTTTTGTCGCGTTATCATTACAGAGCCTATTTTATCCACCACAGATAATGTAGAAACATTGCATGTTGATCTCTGCGTATCGTTGTATCGCATCAGGGAATTTTTGACCATTTACCCAAAGAGAGACTTCGGTAACACTGACGTATCAACAGTTTGCAATGTACAGTGTGGACAAGTAAAAGATTCCCAGGTAGGTTTGGCCTGTGGAGGAAATAACATTGTGGCTTAAGCGTCACTGTAAAAAAGTCTCAAACGACTAAGAAGAAAGGAGAAAGAGAATAAGGGGTACGAAGAAGAATCCCAACCAGAAGCAGGAGAAGAAGAAGAAGTTTTAGGAGAAAGACGGATGAGGAAATAAGAAGAAGGTGACATGAGAAGAGAAGAGTGAAAGGTACGGAGGTAGGATAGAAGAAGCTTGAAGAGAGAAGAAGGACTCTAATAAGAAGAAGACTATAAGACAAGAATAAGAATGAAGACGAAGATATCGTACAGAGATTCTATCACCGGATTACACCGGTGTTCGACGAACACGATCGTGACCTTGCTCGCAGTTGTCATGGATTCCAACGCTGACGCGTTTCATTTTCTGGATAATTATTATGTTTCTGAACGGTAATTAAGAAACCCGTGTCTCAATGTCGCATCCTTCGAGAGCACCAATGTTTGTCCATCCCATACCCTGCATTGGAATGGCCAAGCTATCAAAATGGTATCCAATACCCGATGACCTCGAAACATGTATCAGTGTGGCAATGTACCGTCATAGCAGTAATTCCTCGCGCATATTGCGTGGGCTCAACACAGCCACATACAGACACACACAGACACACCACAGCACCCATGGAGACAGTTGAAAATAACCCACCCACAAACACGCTGGCGGCGACTGCGCCTGTCAGTTCGCAACTACGTCACCCGAACTATCTGTCTGTCTCTCTAACCCTCCTGTCTGTGCTATGTGCGTGTGCTGCGGCTTGGCGTGCCTGCTGGCATGCAAACTGGCCAATGCCGTGTGTTGCGCGCCAAGTCGGGCGCGTGCCGCTGTGTGTGCGTATGTTATGTGTGTAAGGAATTAAATCTTTAAAATCAACATAGTCACTAATTTTGTTGTCTTTTTTTCCCAGTTTGTAAATTCACGCACCTCTTGATGCAAAGCAAGCCAGAATTTTATGACAAGCGCTGGAGATCAGAACCAAGAATTCCTTATGTGTCTCTCCTCCCTCTGTAAAACTGGATCGGCCCGTCCCCGATCTTCATCACAACCCTTGATATCGCTGATTAATAGTAAGCGCCGTCTTTGACCCGATAGAATGTTGAAAGTTTTCATTCACTGTTCACGAGCTGACTGTAGAAAAGAAATCCGCAACAATACTAGAACGTTGTCTTAGTGCGTGGCTGGGACGCGACTAATGCTCTTTGCGGAGGTATACATGTAAATTGAAAACAATACAAAACAAAATATAACTATACGAAAGGAAAGGCATGCTCACTATGATGGCAGGAATTGCTGACTGTGTCTTACAACAACTATCGTTGGCTTTACGTGGTCACAAATGAAGGACTGCTCTACCGTACTAGTACAGCTCGGTTTTCAAATGGTTGACCTACGTACCTGACACTCATGAAAGGCTGGTTATGGTCTGTGCAGCTTAATGATTATCTGTGAGGATCGGGTTGATATGGTGGTCGGTGTTGTGCGAGTGTGGGGTGGTTGTTTGGGGGGGAGGGTAAGAGTCCTTCCACTTGGACTAGAACGATGTTGATTGTATCACTAATGCCGTTTATCGAACAGTTGCTGCTTCAATCATCGTGGCGACATTGAGACTGAACTTGAGTTATTTGATTTATTTATGTCCAGATCGTCTCGCGCACTGTGTCTGTTATAAAAACCAGGTTGGAGGAAAATGGTAAAATGGTCCCTCAAACTTACATAGTCCGCGTCGTCTCGCTTCACAAGAAAGCAGAGATTGAACCGTGCAGGGGGGACTCCTTAGCTCAGACTCATCTCACGAGAAACTTGGGCCATGATATTACCGGGTTACAACCCGCCAGTTTAGACGGCCGGTCCGCCCGTGTCCTGCTGTTTATTGAGTCTGACTATCATGAAATAGACGCCTTGCTGTTGTTGCGGTGAAAAAGAACCATTGGCGTCCGGGCTTATATGGAAAGCGTGACAGCCCTGATGGGCGGTTGAGAATGAGAATCGATTGTCCGAAGTCCGACGACTGTAGCGGCCTCGCACCTTTGGAACCGAGATCAAGCTTGCTGTCTTCGGGTGTGTCCGCTTTTCAGTCTCTGTTTGAAGGCGTGTGCCGGGCGAGGACTGGCAATAATACATGATATGGTCTGGCTTGTGTTCGACTGATTGGCTTCCTAATGTCTGTCACTGATGTCTCCGTCGGTAGGTCAGTGAGGGACGTCTGGAAAGTAGGCTAAAGGCTAATACCGGCCCGGGGCTGCCTTACGCATTGCAGCAAAGCCAAAACCTTGTGGGAAGAGTCGCTCATGAATTTTTCTGAATTTTATTCATGAATTTTTTCTGGCTTGAGGCGAAACGGTTTGAAAACCCTGTAAGGCTGAGCCTTGTGGCCATTATGTAGTTCCCGACTGAATCAAGTCTGTGATACACCCCGGAGGCAACTGCCTGGAATAATGCTTTCAGCCCCTCAACGAATACAACGGCCGTCGTGCTATTCGGGAAGCATCATGTATTCAACACTGTTTTGGTTTATTCGTTTGTAGGGGCACGAGGTGGCTAGCTTGAATTATTCATCCTTTATGCGTTTTTGGTTCTGTCGGTTCTACTTTCTAGAAAAATGGTATTGCTGGTGGTGGTTTTTTGGTTTTTTGGAGGCTAACACATTAATTAAATGTATTTTGAACTGTCTCAACGGAACACACGGAATCATCCTTAGTCGTGAAGGAGGTAAAGAAACGATCAACGAATCGTATGGGTTAAACTTTTCAAACACTTGTTTGCCAGGAGTCACATTAGAAGACTAATGCAGTAAAACGTTGGCTGCAAGTGCCTAGATAGACCTATCGCAATGGCGTGTGGAATTAGTCTCTCACGCTGGTGAGTTTATTGCAACAACGAGAACCTGTTTTATTGTGTGTGAAAATATCACAAAGTCTAGGCAATAACAAGGATAATCAACATTGTAGGTGTACGTATTTATTTGCCTTAATAAAGCACAGTCTTTCTTTTTGGTATCCTACAAACAATTATATTTCTCTTTAGTTATATTTTTTTTTTTTAAATTCAGTTACACAGACTGTTCTGGATCGAATCATGAAGACTATGTTTATGTACGGTGTAAAAAAGTTCTTAGGAAGCATCCAGGACGATTATAATAACTGCACCGGCACTTGGTAATCCTATCAGCAGATTGAAAAAAAAAATTGTGTAATGGTCTGTTTGTTGCGATCGGCACAGAGATCTGACTAACGGTCCTTGCTCATAGCCGCGCGAGGACTGAATTATCTGTGTTCCTTGTATGGATCAAAGAGGCTTAATCGGTTTTTTGTCATAGCTGATAAAATATGAAAGAATAGGGAGTCAAAGAAAATCTCAATCTATGCAATTACTATTTCCATTCAATACCCAGTTAGCTTTA
>JADBJO010024504.1:0-25085 GCA_016801955.1 Conus betulinus
ATCAAGATCGCTTTTCCTATAGGCTAAAAAAAAGCTTGTTTCTGTTTGAAAATATGGAATAAAATATAGAATACAGTAAACAGAACAAAAAGTCACCAAATTGAACAGAGACAAAATATGAGAGCCTGTACAAGGCATGTATCGAAAAAGAGACAGAGAAGGTTTTTCAAAAACGTGAACACTGTCCACAGATAAAAAAGAAAGAAGTATTTATAACGAGTTTAAGACATATAATGTTTGGATAGCGAGCACTGTTTCAGCAAATCAAGATGAATGTCGAGAGCGCAAATTTGTGTGAAAAAAAACAGAGACAGCAAATTGTTGTGAACAACACGATGACAGCAATATGTGTGTGAACAACCACAGTAGACAGCAATTTGGTGTGAAACAAACACAGGGACGAGCAAATTTGCGGAAGTACAAACAAACAACCAAGAGGAAGGGCACACAATCGGATGCTTCCTGTATGAGACAGAAGACGCAAATTCCTCTCTACACGAACTGAACCAGTGAAGACAGTAAGTTTTCCTGGACTTTTGTCCAATGAACATAGAAGAAGCAGTTTGGGGGCTGAACAATGGACATCAAGAGCCGCAAGTTTGCTGTGCACAAAATGAAGCATCAAGACGCATTTTGGCTGACCCAATGAACAGAAAGCAGCAAGTTGGGGGCGGAACACAATGAACATGAGACAGAAGTGTTGTGTCGTGATCAACCTACGTAAAGACAGCAAGTTGGCTGAACAATATGGACATCAAAAGACGCAAGTTTGGCTGAAACAAAATGAACGTCTAAGACAGGCAAGTTTGGGCTGAACAAAATGAACAAATACAAGCAGTTTGGCTGCATTGGTCAGAAGGTTTTGGCTGTAACAAAATGAACTCAAGACAGCAAGTTTTGGCTGAAACAAAATGACATGAAGACAGTAAGTTTGGCTAACAAAATGAACATGAAGACAGTCAAAGTATGGCTGAACAAAATGGAACATGAGGACAGTAGTTTGGCTGAACAGCAAATGAACATGAAACCACGTACACAGTAAGTTTGGCTTTGAACACACACAAGAACATGAAAGACAGATAATTTTTTTTTTGCTCGACAAGCACAGCAACACAACAAGAACAAGTTTTGTCTGAACAAAATGAACAGCCAGAACAAGTAAATGTGGCCCGAACAAAAGTAACACAGGAACAGCAACTCAGCCTCTGACCAACACAATGAACATGAAGATTAGCAAATTTGGTCTGAACACAATGAACAAGAGATAGTAAGTTTTGCCAGAACAAAATGAACAGCAGTAAACACTGCAATAAGTTTGCTAGAACAAATGAACACATGAGGAAGTACGCTTGCCTGTTGTTCAAGGACCACAACAACCATGTATTAGAAGCTAGCCCACAGGTGATACAGATTGAACTAGAAACAGATCTGTCTTAATGTTCTGGGGTAACATGGGATGTGGTGTTGACACAAGAAAGCCAGAGAACATGTATACCCCCCTGCAGATATGCTATTCTATTTGTACTGTCACAGACATTTGCTGTGTGTTTTATTTCTTTAAAAAACAAAAACAAAGAACGAAACAAACAAAAACTACAACAACAAAGCATCTGTTAACTTAAAATTCAAACGTGTTTTATTGTTCAGAAGTATTTTTTGCTTTGTTTTGCAAAAAACATGGCTCTGGAAAGCCAGTTTGTGTGTGTGTGTGTGTGTGTGTGTGGTGTGTGTGTGTGTGCTGTGTGTGTGTGTGTGTGTTGTGTGTGTGTGTGGTGTGTGTTGCGCGGTGGTGCGTTGCATGAAAGAGAGAGAGAGACAGCGAGAGCGAGAGAGAGAGCAGAGAGAGAGATAGAGAGACGAGAGAGAGATTGGTGTGTTGTGTGTGTTTGTGTGTGTGTGTGTGTGTGGTCGCTGTGTGTGTGTGTGTGTGTGCTGCCCCCTGTGTGTCTGCCTGCGTGTTGGCCTGCGTGTGCCAAGAGGTGAGAGAGAGTAGTGTTGTTTGTGTGTGTGTGTGTGGTGTGTGTTGTGTGTGTGTGTGTGCCCGTGGTTGTGTGTGTGTGTGTGTGTTATGTGTGTTGCGTGTGTGTGTGTGTGTAGTTATGTATACTACATTGTGCGTGTGGGGGTGTGTGTGTGTGTGTGGGTGTGTGTGTGTGTTGTTGTGTGTGTGTGTCGTTGTGTTTTGTGTGTGTGTGTGTGGGTGTGTGTGGTGTGTGTGTGTGGTTGTGTGTGTGTGGTGTGAGGTTGTGCGCGCAGTGTGCGTATATTTGTGAGTGCCTGTGTGGTGTGTATCAGAGTGTGTATGTGTGCACCAGGTCTGCTTTTGTGACGACGCATGTTACAATGGATGTAATGTGATCAAACTGGGTTTCATCCGCCCGAAAGAGTTCGATCCTTTCTGCAGAACAAAACACTTAGGGTGCGGCCCATAGAGCTACTAGTCAAGTACATGAGTGATTTGTGTGTGTGTGTGTGGTGCCCATGTGTGGGTGTGTGTGTGTGTTGTGTGTGTGTGTGTGTGTGAGTGTATGTCGGTGTGCAGTGTGTGTGTGTGTGTGTGTGTGTCGTGGTGTGTGTGTGTGTGTGTGTGTGGGTGTGAGTGTGCGAGCATGCAGGAGCCGCACTTGAGTGTGTGAGTGTGCGACGGCAGGGGGAGGAAAAACCAGCATAAGTGACTCGTGGCGCATGACAAGTTGTATAAGTTCACACCATGTGTGCGGTGTGCCGTGGTCCTGTCCGTTGTGAGTGTGGGTGCACGATAGTGTGGTGGTGGTCTGAACTTACGTGGCGTGTCACAAAAGTGTGTTGTGTGGTACCGTTACCTGCTTGCGTTGTGCATGTGTGAGTGTGTTTTTATGCATATACCCATGTGTGTCTGTGGCATGTCTGGTCTGTAAATGAACAGCACACAACTGATAACATGGTTGACCCAATTTACCCAATGGCCAAACCTAAGAAATTTATCAAGGCCAAATTACCCATGTCTTAACAATGTTTCCTGTGTTCAACTTTTACGACACGTTACTGGTTGTAACGAACTGAAATACCCCATGATCTTAAGCAGCATCAAAGCATTCAGGCAAAAACACAAAAACCTTTCACCCATCTGCCAAAACCCATGCCAGCTTGATTTAAGATACGCTTTTTTATGAAAAAAAAAAGAAGGGGGTGGGGGGTGGGTGGGGGGTGTGGGCTGAACATTTGTTTTTTTTTTTCCCGTGTACAACACCATAGTGGTGAAACTGTATGTCATGTCGCGTAGACAAACTCCACAGACTCTTTACCTCTTCTATTAGTACAATTCCACTTCAGAAGAATTGAACCGGTAACATTTCAACTTGCACAAATTATACACATGGTATTCCAGGGACAAGCTTTCTGGAGAGCTGCACAAGCCCTAAATCACAACACTAAAGGGCTTGTAAACAGCCAGTGAAACGTAAGTCACAGCACCGTGTATATTTGTTTAAACACATGTTGCCTAAAGGATTGAACTTGGGACCTGGAAACCTTGTTCAAAACAGACTTGTTTCCACCACGTCGCCAGACTGTACCAATAGTACGGGTTCCATGAACAGAAGGAGAAAAGAGGATTAGGTGATTGTAACACAAAACTTTGTACTGGTTAGGGAGGGGAACAAGACTGACCAACTCTAGTTCCTGTAGGCAACACACACAGTGGTACAGAACGGGTCAATGAATACACCCCCCCCCCCCCCCCAGACTGAACTCATCTAGTGCCTGTACGGCAGACCCCATACCAGTGGTACAGACACCGCCAAGCTGAAAGACACGACTGACCCAATCTACTGACTGCCCTGTAGCGCGCCCCCCATACAGTGGTACAGGTAACAAGCCATTTGAGAGATGCGCAAGACCCAGACTGAGGCCAATGCTCCTACTGCCTGTAGGCAGACCATACAGTGGTATTGAATGGCCAGTGAAGACATCAGACTGACCATGAATGACGGCCTGTATGCACCTGCTAGGACATTGGTACCGAACCAGCCAGTGAAGTACACAGACTGGTCCCAGTCTACTACTGTAGCCATGCCCCAAATCTACCTGTGCAGATAGGAGGGGGTTTTACAGTGATATTGAATGGCCAGTGAAGACAGACTGGGACCAACCTCTACTGCCTTTTGGCCGCAGACGCATCACAGTGGTGTACGAGATTGAGCCAGTGAAGACAGACTGACCATCTACTGGGCCTGTAGACAGACGCCATACAGTGGTACAGAATGGCCAGCTGAACACAGACTGGATCCAAATCCTACTGCCTGTTGTGCGAGACCATTACAGTAGGTACAAGAATGGCCAGGTGAATACACAGACTGACCTGACCAATCTAAAAGCGTGTTGGCAGACCTAGTGGTTAACAGAATGGCAAAAAAAGTTGCAAGACAAACACCTGACTAATGTCTAGCTGCCGTTTAGGACCGAGCAATACATTAGTGGTACAGAACATGGCCAGTGAAGACAGCCAGACTGATCTAATTTACTGCCTGTAGACAGACCAGTGTTAGCATTGCGCAGTGAAGTACAGAAATGGTCTACTGGTCTGGTGACTAGGACACAGTGGTAGCAGAATTGAACTCAGTCTACGCCTGTAGGCAGACAGATACCTGTAGCAGACATACCGTGGTACAGACCGGCCAGTGAAGACAGACTGACCCAATCTACTGCCTGTAGGCAGACAATACAGTGGTACAGAACGGCCAGTGAAGATAGACTGACCATCTACTGCCTGTAGGCAGACAATACAGTGGTACAGACAGGCCAGTGAAGACAACTGCCTGTAGCAGTGACATACAAGTGGTATATGGTAGAGGCGGCAATGAAGACACAGACTGACCAATCTACTGCCCTAGGCAGACCATACAGTGGTACAGAATGGCCAGTGAAGACAACTGCCTGTAGGCAGACCATACAGTGGTATAGAACGGCCCAATGAAGACACAGCCTAGCTGTGCAACTAGGCCAGTAACTGGACAATGTTACACAACCATTCTGCTGACAGGATTCTCCTTTGAAGTTCAATGAGATGTATGAAACGTCCCCCGTTTTATGACTGATGGGGGGAAACTGAAATCTTTTGTACACAAGCAAAGTAATGAATGATAGTAACCAATTCTGATAATGAAAATATGTGTCACATGTACACCTAAAAAGTATGTATTAAATATGTATGAACCTGATCTACAAATATGTATACTGTGTCACAGTGTGTGAAACTACACAACATTAATGTACTTTTAAAAGCATCATATGTTGATTCTCAAATAAATGTAGGTATCTAACTTCCTAAAGCAACGCAATACTCCAATCTGATTTCATACACTGTCTACACATACATTTTTGCATGTACATGTTCATTTATGAGACAGAAATTCAATGAAATTTTGTTCCAGATACTATACTACCACTTCACATGATGGAAAGGAAAGGAGAAGGGGGGGTCGCAGAAGCAGCGGCTCAAATACAAGCTTTTCATTATCTTTTAAGAACACACAATCCCATTGCTTTACATTATTTTCAATCATAATTTTAACCAGCTATAGGTTATGTTGTTTATCTGTCTATCTCATTTAAAAAACAGAGCAAATAACTTCTAAATAGCAAAAAAAAAAATTCTACAGGTAATGTTCCTTGTGAAGTTTTTATACATAAATCTAGATTTTTGGTGTATATGTGTGTGTATGGAAGGAGGGAGGGGGAGGAAGCCAGAAAGAAAGAGCGAGAGGAAGAAGAAAGAACGAGCGAGAGGAAGACAAAAGAAAGAACAAGCGAGAGAAAGAAAGAAAGAAAGAGAGAGAGGACTGTGTCTATCACTGTATACATGATACATGTATGGCAACTGCATGCAGGTTTGTGTGTACATGTGCTCCACCTCTGAGTATGTCCTGTATCCTGTGTTCAAAACTCTTTTCCATGGTGTACAGATATTTCACAACTGATACGAACAATAATAATAACTGAATATCTATGCCGCGTTAATCTGACATCATAAGCCCTAAGACGCCGTTACAACTACATAAAAGGTTAAAGAAAACATAAACTGAAACCAATCAGGAGAATTGAATACTGGTGATATTGGTAATAAGTACTAGCATCAACAAACAACAAGGGCGCATATTAACAGCGCCACACCACACACACACCACACACACACACACACACAACACAAACACAGAGCACACATGATCCCAAACACTTACTGTTGCACACACCCAACAACGGCGGACCCCCACAACCCAGCATGTGCACACACACACACACACGCACACCGGCACACACACACAGCACCACAACACACACCCACACACACTCACATGGCACGCACAACACAAACACACACACACACACACACACCGGACACACACACACACACACACACCACCACACACACACACCACACACATGCATGCAGCCCACCCCCCCACAACTAAACACTCACACACACCTAGTTGCAATCATCAAAAAGCGAAGAACGACAAGCCACGTTTGTTTTGTTACTAGCTCTCAGTGAGCCAAGAGGGAATCAAAGTTCTCTTTCTAATTAATAATAAACAATACGTAATAACCCTATTTTGACGCAGCTCATTATGTGCTGTCACTGCAACATAAGCCGACGAGTGCTCCAAATAAGGACCAGTAATAAGGTGGGTACCACACCACACACAACCACACACACACGACAACAAACACCACCCCCCCCAGCACCACACACACCACCCACACACACCCAACACGCAGGGCACAACACGACCACCATCACATTGTGCCACGGTTACACGTGAAAACACATGATCTACATATACAGTCCCATGTACATGAATACACCCAGGTCGACTAACACTTACGTTGAAGGAGCATTTCCCCAAAAATGTTTACAACTAAGAGTATGGATCACATCCCAGGCCTATACAAGTCTGGCAGGTGGGGGGGGGGGTGTGGGTTACAAGGAACAAACCGAAAACTACTGACAGTTGAAAGCACAATTTTCTACACCACCTGGGTTTACCACCCATGGTATGCACACATTTCAGCCTGTACAACCATGGGGGGGGGGGAGGCCACCAGGAATCATACATGAGGCATGGTAACATGAAAACAGAACCAGCAGCGACAATAACCGTCCACGAGCTGGCCCACGGAGCAAAAAAACAGGCTTTTTAACTTCCCCCCTACTTTTTGACTATTGAACACGGACACACCCACACACACACCACACACAGCCACACACCCACACACACACACGACAAACACACACTTGCTCTTGTGCAGTTCCCACACATACATATAACCACAGGAACACTAATAGTAGAACCAGGCGAATGACATCTGCCGGCTGCCAATGCATACCGACAAGCATGGGTGCGTGGGCCAAAGGCAGGGTATGATAAAGAGGGTCCTTTACCCAGCAGGATAACGGTGTTGCTAAATGAACGTCGCGCCTGAGCGATTCGCGTAACAGAGTTCATGAAAGAGGGACCAGAGAAAAGAATACAACAACAAAAGCAATCCAGTCATTTTGCTTTCTAAACCCCACCCAACAAAGATTCAGTAATACACATGAAATGAAACATGAAAATGGTCCTAAGCTGTCCCCTTTTAACCTATGTCCCACAGCAATGCGGAGCAAGCCAATAGCGTGGACCTTTGATAGCCAATGTAGTGTCAATAGTGCGGGTTGCGTCCACAGAGAGCTCCACCGTTATCCATTGAAAAATCTCTCGACTTATTGATGCTCTCCCGACACTACATACAAAAACTCATTGAAACCTGGATACGGATGTGCTCCGTGCTCGATTAATCTAGCATACCAGCGACGAGCATTATAATACCTGATTTAAAAGTGGAAAACGCTTGTACCACCCTGGTAGACCATTTTGCAATATACAGTGCTGAACTAGTTTTTTTTTTTTGCCACCCCGACACTAGAACCCACTTTTCGACATGTCTCTACACCGACGTCGGTTGAGTTCTTCCCAACTACCCCAACTCTCGCGACAGCAATCGGCTAGAGTCATGCCACGCTAGCATAATGCAGGCCGTCTGTAGCGCGTATTCACGTCTTCCAAGCCGAAACAGTACGACGTGAGATTTGAGATACAGCCATTAATTACATGGCGGATGTCGCACTACATTCGTGTCAGGGCGTAGAGATGACATTACAGTGGTAAAGTTGTGCTGGGGTACCTTCTCATTGCTGGCATTCATGCAAAGTGAGGAGGGGTCGATCAGGGGGGGGCGTGCAAGAAAGGCAATGGCCGCGAAATGTCACATGGATCAATAGGGATCTATGTGACTCTCCCCTAGATTTGGTTAAGTGATGCCCCTTATTCTCCTTAATAAACATGTCCAGTAAAATTTTCGAGACAATTACTTGCGAACTCAGATTAAACTAACGATACCGCCACTGGGCTGTATTCAAACCCAACTTCTGGAAAAAATCTCATGGCCTGGCACATCAAGACACGCGAACCTGCGCTCCATACCTAGCGCAATGACAAAGCTGGTGAATTCTGACAGAAGTGCGTTTGGTACGTTCACTTTCGACCAAACATTCCGACAAAAATGTTAGCGTGTATGTGGGTGCGAGGAAGAGACGACTTGGAGTTGAACATCGTATTAATTTGCACCTGTCCGAGAAGCAAAGGAGGTTCTGTGCAAAACTGTGGACCGCATCATTTCACACTGATGCGCACTCATGGAATTTCCCACCTAATCACTCTATCCTACGCCGCCTACTCACAATCACAGCGCTTTCTAGTCTTTACACCAAGTGCACAAAAAGTTTCCTCGACAGCCGTTGCGCCGGAATAGCCTCATGTGGGGTAGAGCGCCCAGACTCATTGATCACTGAGGTACGGGTTCGAAAGTTTCCGGTACAGGGCGGATGTTTTCCCCTCGGACCCGTCGTTAACATTGTTCTGACTCCATTGGCTCCCATGTCGTCCTGCGAACTTGGATAGCGACACTAAACCACGAGGTTCGGGGTGGTGTGAACGCACCGCATAACTCTTGCACACACACGTACAAATCCAATCACCAACTTTCGGAAGACCGAACCCGCCAGCTGGTGCCGTTGGTACTGGAATGACACGTTGACACATACACAGCACCCTGCGTGAGAGATTGAAAGATGGAGGAAGTAGGGTGGTGAAATTGAGTGAACGATTACTGTGGAAGACTGCTGACCACGGGAAACGGACCTGGCCTGACGCGCCAGCTGGCAGCTCTTCAGTCGCACTACCCAGTATGGCGAGCCCGTTGTGTAGGGACGAGTGTGATTGGTAACGAAGCCTTGGAGAGCTTGGTTTCTCGGGCGGGCGGCCTGGAACTGAGGGTGCGCTATATTAGCAGGGCCTTAATTATGACTGATTCTTATTAGTTTGTTTAATCATTTTATGCGTGTGTACCACCCGTTATACCCTCCCCCTAACCACCAATCCGTAAACCTTGCCACCCTGTATCGTACCTCAACCTGATCAAGAAGATTGGATTTGACAGTGGCTCACAGATCGTGACGGCACAGAGTGTTCTGGGGGCGCTTGACCTGGAGGGCGTCTCTCGGCTGGTGATAGTTTCCATAGTGTTGTGAATGGGATTTTTTTGTTGGTCCGTCCGATTAAACATTAAGTTTACCCAAAAGTGCTGGGGGGGGGGGGGGGCCCCCGGGCTCCCTGCCTTACTGTTTGTTATGGTAATGCACTCCCATACAGGCGTGCCACACATGTGCACACGACGCACACGCAGACACACTCGGCACAGACACACGTAAACATGCACACCACACGGTGCGCAAAGCCACACGCGCGCCGCACACAACACACCCTCACCACCCACCCCCACACACACACACACACAACCACCACACAACCCACACCACACCACCGCCCCACGCCATGCCCACCCACACACCCCCCCCGACACATCGCTCTGATAGCACTTCCCTCCACCCGCTGACGGCGAACACGACTGTCCCTAAACATGACCGAACAACCCCACCCACAACACACACCCCCCCCACCCCACACACACACCACACACCCACCACCCAGACACCCACCCATGTGCCCGGCATCACCACACATCACAACCACCCACTGCACTCACCCACCACCCCCCACAACACACACACCACACACCACCACACACACACACACAAACAACACCACACACACACATGCGGCACATTGCACACTCATCGTCCTCGCACTCTCCCCACCTTTTAGTGGTGAAGACCACTAACACCCTGAAACACCCCCACACCCACACACCACACACGAGGCACACGGGGACACAACTCACCACATGCCGCACAGCACCCCACGGGGGCACACACACCACACAGCCCGTGCCTGCTGCACGCACTGAACACACACACAATACAACACATGCAGTACACACACATGGCGACACAAACACCCACCAAACACACACACCACACAAACCAACACCCCCCACGACAACAGGTCACACACCACACGCCACACCCCCACCACCATCTCCAATCTGTACCCCAGATAACCCCGGCCAACCACGACCCTCTCAACACCACGCAAACTAAATATAATCACCTTGTCATACATAGCCAGGCAATAGTTTGTTTTTCAAAACTAAGAATATAACACGTATTCTCACCTGTCTTCCACTATTGCCAAAAATTCAAACATTTGTAAAAGCAAAGACCTAAAGCACAACAGATCGTCACCAGTTTCCTATTGCCAGGACACACTTAAACCACTAAAAAAGAAATGAAAAGCACAAACGATCTCACCCCTTTCCTATTGCCGACAGGCAATTCAAATTTAACCAACAACACCACCAAAAACTAAAGCAGCAACTCACCCTGAGATTGGTATGTCAAGTGGGGGTACAGGGGCACGGCCTGTCTAACTCGGGGTCTGCTGGGGGGGAATCACCGCCTTACTGGTTGGGTGTTCCGTCTCGACTGAGAGTGTAAAGACCTCCACTTGCCATTGGTAGCAAGTTATATTTCTGTGTCACCCAACACCCCCGTGCTCAGCCAGGGGTAGAGCTTGAACAGTCACATCAAGTTGGGCTTCATGCACCGCTTCTTATACACCAAACGCTCACACTGGCAGCATCAACGTGAAATATGGCAAAGTGGACAGCACATCCAAAAAGATGTGAGTACAGAGCGGAGAGTCACATGTCTGATCCTCCTTCAAACCCGGCCTCCACTGGACATCACAAAAACCTGTACAAAAACAACAAAAGGGAAAAATGTCAATTGGACTCACGTTTCACACAGCTCTCAGCTGTCCTTACAGTCTAGCTGCCCAGCACATGGTTCCCGTCAGGGCTGAATCATGAACAATGCCAAAAACAATAAATCAGGAATACAAGGTTAATCCTGGTACAGGATCTACGAGTAGTCTTCCGGATTACGGAAACCACTATGGAAAAGCAAACAATTTTGGATACTTCAGGGGGGGGGTGGGGGGGGGGGGGGGGGGGGGGGGGGGGGGGGTGGGGGGGGGGGGGGGGGGGGGGGGGGGGGGGGGGGGGGGGGGGGGGGGGGAATGATAATCCAATTCTAATGTAACTTGGTTTGATGTTCAAGTGATCCATTCACATCACGTGTTGCGCGTCTTACTGAACAACAGGACTATACCTACACAATTATTGTGGGCACGCCGCTTAAAGCAAGTAACTATGTACCACCTTCCCTCTGCTCCCCACCCTGCAGCACATGTTTTTTTTAAGTAACTCCAATCATCGACCCTCACATTTCAAACACACACACGAAAAAAACCCTCACCCATTAAAATACTAATATCTACTATCCCACCATTTCTGAAATGCACAAGTTGATAACATTTTTATGGCACGCACCAATGACAGGCTCCGGCAGAGGGACGAAGACGTGGAAGAGTGTGTGTGTGTGTGTGTGGTGGGTGTGTGGTGTTGTGGGTGTGTTTGTGTGACCTGTGTGTGTGTGTGTGTGGTGTATTGTGTGGTGTATGTGTGTGTAAGTGGTGTTTGTGTGCCAGGGTGTGGGATGTGGAACACATACAAATCTGACCGTGTCTGTGCTATGCCATGACAGTGTGTGTGCCAACCCTCACCCACCCCTGTGTGTGCCCTCACTCGAGGTGTAGGATGCGTGTATGGTTTGTGATGGCCGACCTAAGATGTGCCTGTGCCGTGGTCCCCCCATGTGGCATCGCCTAGTGTGCTGTCGTGTGGCGTGGGCGGTGGGATGGGCCCCGCGGGCGCGAGCGCCGAGCTGGGGGTATGCAGTTCGCGTCTCAAGTGTGTACGCACAAGTGTCCCATGCATGTGTAGTGTGCATGTGGTTGCATGTGCATGTGTGGGGGGGGCAACTTGCGCAGTTGGTGCAGATGTGTGCGTGCCCGTAGGGTGCTTTATATGTGGGTCTAGGTAGGTGTGGAGGGTGCGATGGTGTTGAGTTGCAGTGTGTTCAGTGGTGCAAGTCTCGGAATGCTGTCATGATGTGGTTGAGTGAGGGTCGTGGTGGTGCTGTGCTGGTGTGTGTGTGTTGTGTGTTGTGTGTGCAGATAAGAGCCAACATCTAATTGATCGTGGGGAGGGGGGGGGGGCGTCCGCGGTGTATATGTATCATGAGGAGTGGCATGGGGGAGGTCCGTGGTGTCATATTTATCATGTGCGGTGGTGGCTCGGGTCGTGTGGTGGGGGTGGCTGGTCGTCTGTCTGGAGTCTGAAGAGAGAGACATGAAATGTGGATATACAATCTGTGAGGAGCACGTGTCAACAGGCAACATAGGGAAAGTGTGGGGTGTTGCAGCACCGGAAAAAAAGAAAGCCCAGTGCCACGTGGTGTGTTGGGTGTGTGGCGTGGTGTGTGTGTGCCGTGTGTGTGCTGTGGGTGTGTGGCGTGTCCGCGGTGCGCCGCGCGCGCTGCGCGCGTGCCTGCGCACCGGGTGTCATGCATGTCTGTAGGAGTGTGTGGTGTGCTGTGTATGTAAAACACAATGCACATCGTCTTGTCGATATAACTAGGGTGCACTAACGGGCTCGTTCTATCATGGTGCATGCCATCACAAAAATTAAAGTACAACCATAATACACACCAAAACATTCACTCACGATATAAATGGCAAGAAAACTAAAACAGGAGTAAAACAGTGAAAGCGACTGAAGCCTAGAATGTTGCATGAGAACAGCCTTTGGGAGGTAAAATACAATTTGTACGACATACGAGCGGACTACCATTTGTACAACAGACAGAGAAGCAATACAATCGGTACAGACTATAGGGGAGAACGGCATACAGGACTACCCATGTTGTACAAATGACAGAGACAGAGTAACGTATAAAGCCGAAACAACCATGAACAGTTCAACACACGGAACCGTAGGGTAGCGACAGGCTGGCGCCTCAGTCCAAAACCGACCATGAATGCACCATAGTACCCCAAGTAGGGGGCCCTGCCACATGTGGAGTACGTTTGCTGGAGTATTGACATTCTCGCAAGGAACGAGGATCTCCCACTTGTTCAACACAGCATGGACAAGTTCACATGGGTTAGCCATGGACCACAGGTTCGGTGCCCGAAGGGGACAAGAGACGCTCAATCTTGTAGAGCCGGATGTGACTAAGCAATCATTCCATCAGTGGAGGCTGTGTCGCGCTCGGGTGCTGTGACCGATTGCCCATGGAAAATGCACCCTGACAGCACTGAAGCTAAGAACAGCCCCCCCCAACAGACCCACCACGCCCACACGACAGCCAGCCGAGCCACGCACCCACTCTGGTCCGTTCGTCATTGCTGACGTATTACTCGTTTCTCAAACAAAACAACCACCCTCCAACCAACACCGAGAACGAATGGTAAAATCGGTACCCACCACATAAACAACCATTCCAAAATTAATGGACCTCCGGGGGGCTGACTTGACTGCAATACTGCCATTAAAACCAAAGAAACTTTACAAGTCTGCCTTGAATGAATCATATCATTATGTGCCATTTTAATTCAAGACCATTACCCCTGGTCTTGTTGACAGATGTAACTACCAAACGATCCTCTGGGAAAAAAAACATGGATACACACAAAATCCATTTTTGTAATATGAAACAACAAAACGACACCGGATTTTCATACCTGAAGTAACATTTTGAGCTGTGAAGAAGACAGATCTCATCTTCCTAAAAATTTCTAGGGACCTGGGGTCCCTATTCACAACAACAAATGAGTAATGGCAACAGAACCATTAACATTTCTTTCATTAAAGATGTAGGGGCCTTCGACAGCTGGCTAAGACATACACAGCAACAAAGTAGTGAAGAGAAAAAGCAGCTGTCTAAGCGACGCAGGTCTATGTCAAAGTTAAAGCCACCTTAACTGGGTATTTCATTTTCCCCTGTGATCTCGGTTTCAGCCTTCAAACAGCTCAGCCACCACACAGTGCCGCCTGTTAGGACTGTCCCCACCACCCAACTAGAACGGTCAGGTCACACACACACACACACACACACACACA
This sequence comes from Conus betulinus, assembly GCA_016801955.1. Lineage (NCBI taxonomy): Eukaryota > Metazoa > Mollusca > Gastropoda > Neogastropoda > Conidae > Conus > Conus betulinus. The sequence goes on from JADBJO010024504.1 coordinate 14,503, forward strand.
ACACACACACACACACCACACACACACACACACATGAAACAAACAGGTTCGTGCTTGGCCTAAGTCATCCAACCCTTCATGTGAAGGAGTGATGTGAAACAAAATAGACTCCCACTCCAATGGCGACACCATGGCTACCTTTTTCAACACAAAAATTGAAAAAATCGAAAAACTAACAGTCTGAAAAAATCGGAAAAAAAATTCCAAAAAAAACAGCCCGCTGTCCACAAAAATGTAGACAAAATAAACAAAAGATGGTGCCAATGGCCGCATGCAAACCATTGGCAAAAAAAAAAAAAAAAAAAAAAAAAAAAAAAAAAAAAAAAAAAAAAAAAAAAAAAAAACAAAAAAAAACAAAAAAAAACAAAAAAAGTGGGGGGATATAAAATCTGAAATAAATCGGAAAACACTACACAGCCCGTCTGTCAAACTGTAGGACAAATCAGGATGGTTGCCATGTGGATGCCATGGCCGACAACCCACCCTAAATGTTTCAGCCACAGTGTACTTTCCATCCACCTGTCGCGGGCAGGCCGTGAACGTGTGCTGTTCTGATTTGGTACTGTTCAACTTTCTATAATTTCCCAATACTTCTAAGTGGAACCAGAGGTACTGATTCAAGGGACGCAGATGTGGCTTTAGAACAGCACCACAGTTTTTTTTCCCTTTTTTTCACAGAAAAAAAAAAAAAAAATTATTTCCACAGAATTTTGTTAGGAGACAACCTCCTTGATGCTGTTATTTTTTTTCACATGTTATAATGGAATAAAGCACCACAGCATCTTGTTGTTGTTGTTGATTTTTGCGTGTGTGCAGTCTGAAAGACTGGCACTTGGAGCACTGATGTGTGGTCACAAGAAGAAGGGAAGGTAAGGCTAACATCCTGTTCACTCTGAGACATGAACCACAGACCAAACATTGACATCCAAGGTAAACACTAAGCCACCATTCCACTTCAGCAGTATCATCATTGCAGGAGAAGGACAGACCCATGGCCACAGGAAGCATGTCGATGGAGAATGTCCTGGAGATGAACCCATCACCATGACCTTCCACCACACTGCTAATATCACTGCAACTCACTCTGTCATTATCTATGCACCTCCAGGCTTCTTCACACTGACCTCGCTTGGTGATGAGAGGTTCCTTGACCTCCAGACGCAGGACAGACATGCTGCCTGTGCGTTTCTCCGATATATGGGCGGGGTGATCCAGCGCTTTCAGACCTTCCTCCTCCTCCTTCCCCTTCCCTGCATTTAACAGGCTTGCTGGTCTCCTTGTAGTCATTGCTGGACACACACCCACACACAGAACGCAACGTTCCATGGGAAACCATTGGACTATTAAGGACAGTCATAAACTGGATGTATTGTCCTGTGAGATCACTCTGACAGGTGAAGCAGCAATTAAAAAGTCAGAATATATCTTTCAATTTGTGCTGCATATGAGACATATAAGACAAGCAGGCTGTTGGTTAAACGCATCGAAAGAATTGAAGTATTAATTGTAAATGATTTGTAAAATTGTCAAGGGGTTAAAGTGCAGGGGTGGGATTCACCATGAGCAGATAATGGAGCCTGACAGCTCTCAACTGGCAGACCGTGACATTATGGGTGTATTCACAATTTTGAGGGTTATGTGAATACTAAAACACCGAAGACTAGCCATCAATAATACACTAGGCCCCATGCAACAAAGGTACATAAAGCAAAAAGGAGACAAAAAGTATCGAAAAAATAGCCGAAAAAGTTTATGCCCCAGCAACCCCAACCCTGAAAGGTTCAGTGGCTTAACCAAACTCCATCTTCACCAAAACCTCCTTTGAACCCACCTCGCCCGGCAACCCCCGGGGGCCTTCAAACCCATGTTCCGTGATGTCTAATATAAATTACCTGTATCTTTTGCTGTGGGAACACATATGTTTTCTCCAAGTACTGGGTCGGCGGCATGGGACTGGCGGTAGTAGTTTGTCATGCAAAAATGGAAAAAGGAGTCATCCCAGTCCACCTCTCTCATGTACAGCAGTTGGACGAGCTTCTCATACTTTCTGCACGGAGAGTGGCCTAGTCACGCTCCCCGACGGTGGGCCATGTCCATAAAAAAGGGGAGGAGCATTTCAGTAGCAACACATCTTTAACACTCGGGGGCACTGTGTGGTGCAGGGCACGTCAGTAAGCACGGAAACAAAAGTCCAAATATGTCACATCAGGCCGTCAATAGACAAACATCTGTAACAACAGGCCACTGTGTTGTCAGCATTTCTTAGTACAAACATTCTGTACCCACATAGCGACATTGCAGTAACATATCAAATCTAGTCCCATCAGCCACTGTTTGTCATGTCACTTCAGTAACATGTCTGGGTAACATCAGGCTCTGTTGTCAGGCAGTTTCAGGGTACATGTCCCTTGCCACATTCAATGCACTGTGTGATCATGCACTGGGGGCGGGGGGAGGGTGGGCACAAAAAAAACAAAAAAAATACGGGGTTCAGTAAACGGGTCTTTCCAATCAGAAAGCTCTGTTGTCAGAGGCATTCGGTAACATTTCAGGTAACAGTCTGTTCACAGATCAGGCTCTGTTGTCAGTCACTTCAGTAACATGTCGCTGGTTCCCATCATGCACTGGTTTCAGGCCGCACTTCAGTAACGGATGTCGTTGTCATAATCAAGGCTACTTCAGTAAGGACACAAAAGAATAAGAAACGTCTGTCCCCAGACATCTGCACAATGGTGTTAAGTGCGGAGAGCATTTTCAGTAACATGTCGAATGTCGACATCAGGCACTGTTGGTCAAGGCATTTTAGCATTCACCTGTAAAGGATAGTTCCCGCATGAACATGCCATGTCAGAAAAACACCAAAAAAGGGAGGGGAAAGAAACGATCCACGCAAACCACCCTTCCACAACCACCAACCCAAACCATCCACCCGCCTGAAACCTCTTCAGTGATTGTGCGAACGCAGCCCATCACCCCCACCAACTGCTGAACTGCTCATAACGTAATCAGTTCTAATCTGGCCCTAGAAATTCGTGCATGTTATTGAAACTTCACGATTCTTAACACAGGTTGCATGGTAAAAATACGCTACCATACAAGTACAGCGTAGTATTACCAATGTGAATTGAACCTGGTACACTTCTTTCATGTAAGTCAAAACTGTCCGTTAGTTCAAGAAACATACATCCTCGACATAATAAGTATATGTACAGTTAACACAACTTATCATTAATTCAAGGAATATTCTACAATATGTTTATACCATATACCCTGAATGCATATAAAAAAACATGTATATGCACATTGTCTTTTTGTGTCAGCGCAAACATAGAACTTAAAAAAAAAAAACCTTTTTAATAAATTAATACTATTTATTATCACAAATTCTGACATAAATGCAGCGAAACAATTACGGAGTCATCAATACCAATATCTTTGAATTTTGAGTATGTTAAATACAGAGAACAAACAACAAGAAAACAGTGGATGTATAGTAGGACAAAGACAATAACAACTTGAGGCTGTGAATACTGTTCACGTTCGCAATGATTTGACTTTTAGTGATAGATCAACAGTGACATAAAGTGGCCTGTAGCCTGAAAATAAAACCTCGCTGAGGTCTTGTTGTCAAAAAATAGCCCAAGCATGCATGTTTTCTCCAGCTTTCATAGTATAACCATTGTTATCCTTCAAAATTGAGTCTTGGTCCCGCGAGAACTCCTTCCATCTGGTGAAGCCCTTCTGGTGGCCAAGGCTCCGGAATAGTGTTTCTCTTTTCTTCCTTCTTACAAACATTCAGTGGTGATCATGAGTCCTAAAACGACGCGGCCTACAGGGAACTTTGGTGAAAATGTAAATGGCCTTGCCGACAAAAGGGGATTTGTCCCCCTGGTCAAAATTCCAATTTTAATAAAAAAATCCACCCCCTGAATAAAATTTACAAAAATGTGTAACGGGTTAAGGTCATATTTACCCATAAGCCAAATGACCGTCAGCGGCAGAGATCCACACTGGGCTAAGGCCCTTTATTATGGAAGGCAGACTGTAATGGTCTCACACCTTTCCCTCTGCTTTAAAACCCCTTCCCTCAACGAAAAATCAGGGTCCCAACTTACCTGCGTGGGAGGAAAATAGACAGGGGGCTTTTTCAAATGCATGGGGGAGGAACTCTGATCGCAACGAGTGGTTCACAATATACACAAAATGTGTATGGGGTCTCCACTGCTGAACACCTCAAAAAAGACCATCGAAAAAAAGGAATATTCCCCTAAAATATCCTTCCCCGATGCAAGTTTCACATTCAGGCGCCCACACAACCAACACCGAACACACAGGACATCACACAACACAGCACACACACACCACACCCCCCCACAACACACACAACACCACACATCACACCAACACACACACAACACATTATTACCATTATTACCACCACCACCTCATGAAAACTATAAACAATCTAGATAGAGAAACGCCATCCCCCATCAGAGAAAAAAGCATACTTAGACATAGCTGAACAAGAACAGCTGCAGAGTTTTGCTGCCAACATCTTGAAGAGGTGCAGGATCGTCAAAAAGCATGCAAAACACTTGCACACGGGGGGGTCCTCATCGTCTCCCTCCCCTTCTTCCCTCCCCCTCTTCCCTTTCCACCACCACGCTACTACCCATAAAATGGACTATCTACCTGCGACTGCATTCTCACATGAAGGGAAGGACGAGCTGGGGGCAAGCAGTAATTCTGTAAAATAAGCTTCCTTGGTTGTACAGTAACCAACTTACCACTTGCCACAGATCAGCTGACTGAGATTTCTCTCCATTTTCATACACTACATACATGTAACTGGGGAAATGAGTAAAAATGCAACCATTATTGACTGCTTTTACCCACAGTCACTGACAAAACAGGGTATCACTGTCACATCCATGGGTCTGACACAACTGGAAACTGGGAGAGACTGTACAGCTATTGTTGGATTTCTCACTCTGGCAAGCAGGGGAAAAAAAATTTTTTTCTCACATTTCATACACAGAACAGGGGAGAAACATGTGGTGGGTTAGGGTGAAGTTGGGATGGTGTCGGGGAAAGAAAAGAAAAGAGGAGGGTGGAGGGGTATCCCAGTAAAGCTGGCTTAAAAATTAAAAGGCTAAACGAGCCATTGAGGATAACATCACCACGGGTCAAGCACACAGCGAAAAGAAAGTTCAGAGAAACAAGGGCTCTACACACGTCAATTACATGAGAAGATACGAGGGATCTACATCGCTTCAACTGCAGGATTGGTCGCAATGAACAGCCTGTGGTCCCTACCACCGATCACCGTCTGCCATCCCCAGGAATTGATACTTCAGTGCCCAGAGCCTTACAGCAAAAAGGAAGAAAACATCCCGACAGACAGGTGTTACAACAAACCCACTCACATGAACATGTAACGGAAAACACAACCCAGCCCTGGGTCATGGGACCTTACCAGCCAACAGTAACGAGAAACCATGTCACCAAGCCCCGTGCTACAGCGGGCGACATGCACACACAGACAGACTCCTACCTGTCTGTAGCATTGCCCTGGCACTGTGTTGTACACTTGAGCACAGGCTGTCACAGAGTAAACTACTGCATTTCACCCACTATAATCACCTGGGGGGGGGGGGGGTCATGCTTGTGGGGTTTCTTTGTACAAATTATGTTGGTTCACCCTGACAGTACGGGTGTTACGGTTCCTGTATCCGGCACACGGATTTCTCCAACACAATTTTACCAGGGACAAAATGTTTCGTTAATGTGGGTTTATTTCCTGTGGTTAACAAAACCTATTTATGGCACAGCAGCAAACCTCATCTTACTGGGTTTTTTCAAAGAAAAAAATAATGTAGTGATAGCTCACCAAAGTAAAGAGCCATAAAAACTCTCTTCCATTTCCATGAACACTGTTGTCATATCTAGTGATTCGACTACCCATACTGTAGTTTAATACTCCTTTTTTTTCTTTTCTTTTTTTTTTTTTAAATGCTGATTTTCATATTCATTCAGCCATTTTTTTTTGACGTTCATCCATCAGTGCACAGGGGTTGACAAAAGTTCTGTGTACAAACAGTTTTTTAAAATTGTGATCACCTGTTTTTGATATTTGACTTACATATTTTTTTTCCAGATCAGTGTTGAATTTCTATATGAAACAACATTCATCATGGAAGCACCGAGATCTCGCTCTGTTGTTGACTTCCTGGGTTATCTAAAGCTTGACCCTCTGTGCCTGCTTTCAGAAAAACTGCGCAGAGATTGATGTAAAGATGACAGACCTATACTGAGACTGTTTCAAAGATTGTTTCGCTTCATATGAAGCCAAAGAACGCTCCAATACACACATGCAAAGAACTGACTGACATAGAGGACAGGTGAATTAGTTATCAAGTGAAATAAATTCCTATACATTGTATGGTAGATAAATGTACTGATGGGGATGCCACAGATCTTAGGATTATGCTCAGGTGGATAAATTGTGAAAATTAGCATTAAGGAAAAAGGAAGAAGGGTGGGAGCGGGTGTAGTGGGGAGGAAGAGCTACCCAAATATGACCATAAGCTCGTACTGCCATGTTTCCAGTCATCCCCCAAAGAGTCCTGAGATGAAGTCAATACACCAGTGCAGCAGAAGAGAATGCAGGAGTAAGGTCCACATGACACCCCAGTCCAAATAAGCACACTTACAGGGGACACGAGACAGTAGTTAGCTGAGGTGAAGGTTAAAGGTGGGAATGTAACACACATGAGGACAGTGGGATACTTAGGGTCATACCCACCGTATGGGGGAGAAACGGACCATGAAGCTCTGCAGATCACCAAACATCTGTCAATTTTTCATCTGCCTCCCCCCCCCCCTCCCCCCCTCCTTCTCTCCTCACCCCCTCTCTCTTTCTCTCCACACACTCACATCTGACATGCATGCCTGCACAAGCACTCACCTTGTAATCATACATTCAGGATGCACACACACACACAATTTGCACACAAACATACAAGTAACCAGTCCTTTTTACCCTTGTTGCATTTTTCACCCCAGACCAAAATGAATTCATTTTATTTTCCAGATATGTGTAGTTTTGAGGGGATGGCATGCAGTGCTGAATTTGCCAGAAGGGGCAAAACTGCACTGAAAAAGGAGGCGTTGCAGTGAGAGTTACAGTTTCCTGAAGTGAGAGAAGTGTTAATGCCTGTCTCACTGGCATACTCTAGAAGAATTCCTTCTTTTCTTCCTAGCTATTTTTTTTTTTTATCAGGCTTTCAGCCACCACACTGATGTTCACATGCTTCTGCATGGTGTCAAGTGGCAAACTCTGATGAGTTACATCAGGCACTGTTATCAGGCACTTCAGTAACACATCTCTCTTGTTTTTTTCCTGTCATGTTTCAAGAATCATCATTTTTGAACTAAAACCTATGGCGATCGTTATTTTTCCTTTCAGGGTCCAGTTTCGTGGAATAAACTCCCAAAGTTTCGTCGGAATAAACTCCCAATATCTTTGCATAGTTCAAACTCTCTGTCTTCCTTCAAGGCATCTCTTGAAACAACCCTCTTCACCTATCAATAGCAGTTCTTTCTTCCCCTTCCCAGTTCTTTCTCCTTCCCGCGCGTGCGCGCGCAACGTGCGTGTGTGTATGTGTGGCATGCATGTGTGTGTGGTGCACGTGCATACTGTTTGTGTCCATTGTTGTGCGACAGTGTGTGTGTGTGTGTGTGTGTGTGTGTGTGTGTGTGTGTGTGTGTGTGTGTGTGTGTGTGTGTATGTGTGTGCATGGGTGTGTGTCAATATGCACTCTTGTTTGTAGATGCACGGTACTTATTGCAATTTATCATCTTATTGTTTCATTTATGTTTTCTTTAACCTTTTATGTATTTGTAAGCGCTTAGGGCTTATGAAATAAGATTAAGCGCCATAAACAATCATTATTATCATTCATTGATCAAAACACTAGACTTCACATTCATGAGGCCACACTGATCTACTTCTCTTCTGTGTTTTCTGTTGTCATCTTCTTCCTTATGGTCACCACATCTGTCATAGTTTTACACAACATGTGAACAGAGCACTAATAATGTACATGTAAACAGGTCTGTGTATTCCTCCCCCGCTACAAACAAGCATTTTTTTATACATATTCCTACATCCACAAGCACAAACAAGACTGACAATAACATCCACTGCACTTGCTATGATGTTGGTTTACATTGCAGTATGTGACCCCTGGTCTCATCAGTTTCTCAAAAGACAGAATGTGGTTGCCTATGTGGGAATGTAATCAATACCAGCCACACATCAATCCTCTCATCCTATACAAAGCAAAGCATTCCATGACCTGCCATTTTGCAGGTGTGGATCTATGTATCAGGAGACCCCATAGTACTGAGCAGAGAAACACAAACAGACGTTGAATAAATATTCGTCTGAATGAATATGAATGCAAAGAACAGGACATGAACGAATATTTTACACCTGAAATTTTTTTTCCTTTTTCTTTCTTTCTTTCTATCTTTCTTTTCTTTTTGTTGTTGTTTTTTTTTTTTTTAGCTCATCTTCCATGCCATTTCAGAGGTGTTATTCACACCCGCTCATTCTGATTCCCTGTCCACACAGCAATACCCTGGCTTGGCCCAGCCACAGGCCATCACTGGTAATCCACAGGAAGCAATGCAAAGCCTTCACAAGAAGCTTGCCCAAGGGAGACAGTGCTCTACTGCCAAGTCACTGGTGGTGTTGCAGTGCTGCCTGTTCTGATCCTATACATGCAAGACCCCACCTACTAAGCCCCTACTGATGGTAATAACTGTGAACTTGTGGAACCAGTGGAGGGCACTTTCACGTCATCGCACAACAGTCCCTATGAGCTTGCCAAATGAGCTTGCCATACCAGTGACCTCAATTCGCTCTCATCAAGTGCATGGGCGTAGACCAGAAATGAAACTGAGGTTACTATAAGAGCTGGTCATGAAGGGTCACAGAATTTGAGACTGTCTCTGGTATGTCAATTATATGGATGACGATCAGTGAAGGTGATGCGGGTGAGTTCTGTTCTGGTTTGAGACAGCATGACTGGGCTGTACTCTACACTTACAGTCATACAACACTGCAGCATTAACCAAGCCCCCAGGAGATACAGACACCTGCAGTTTGTTTCTGGAAATTGAGCAACACTCTCACACATGCATCCATTCCGTGGACAAAACTCGACTGTGGTGCTTCCAGGCTGTCCAGTTAAACCCACTGCAAATTCAGCTCAGGATGAGAGCCAGTGAAGCAGGGGAATCCCACTACTACAAATGGCTCTGATCGGATTCTAATCCGCATCCTCCAAGCCAGGAACCGCAACCACTGCACAAGGTGAACCTGGCTCTTTTCATAACAGAATGGGAAAGGCAATGCACAACCCCATGCATTTGTCTTTTATTCATCTGAACTCAAGGTAAAACACAGGCCTCTTCTATGATTATCCTTTCCATTCAATTTTTTTCAGTGACATAGTATATGTTTTTAACCATAGTTTTCTTCTACATACAAAAGAATATGAAAATTAATTATCATTTACATTTATCATATTACTTTTCCATTGTGAAATCTGGACTACAGCAAATCACTTACTGATCCAATGTTACTATAAAATAGCCTAGTAGTAGTCTTTAATAATCATCGATACATGTTTTATTGTCATTCTCACACTCAGACTTTCTCTTATCACCAAACAACCACAACTTCACACCTATTTACCCCCCCCGCTCGGTTCAGTGCTCGAAGGAGGTCTGCTTCTCCACATACGGTGCTTGTGATTTCTACATGAGTGTGGAATTCGGTGAGAGACAGTGAAGCATGCCAGCCTACAGTCTACAGCTATTACGCCAGCACTATCGGGAAAAGTGCATGACTTGACTTACCCCTCAGACCCTTGGCCCTGGCTGTTCATGCTGTGGAGAAGCCACGACAAAAAAATGGCACAACCATACGGGTTAAACACTTTGCCAGAACAGAAACAAGCACAGGGACCCGACACGTGCGTTATGTTGCATGAAGTGCAACTACGAGCATGTGTGTGTGCATGCAGTGCCTACATACATGCAGGGCGTGGTTTTCCCCTTTGCTCTGGGTCGTGTGCATGGTTTGTGGATGAAGAATGCCATGCACGTGCCCTGCATGGGCCCTATAGTTGTTGTTTAATTGTCGACACTACACAAAGCATGAAGAATGGACAGGATGTATGGATACAGTATAGTTAGTAGCTAGTAGATCTACCGCAGAGAGGAGAGAGAGGTTAGACGAGAGAGGGAGCAGATGACGAGCGAGGATGAGAGCTGATGAGTGAGGGATGAGGGGAGAGGAAGATGCGAGAGGACCGACCGACGATTTGAGATCTCGACCCCGCTGGAGCCCCAGAGAGCAATTTTTCGCGCTGATGAGCAGAAGGGTCATCATGTAAAACTATATATTTTTGCCACGTAGGGGCCTCAAATGATAAAAATGTGAGAATCCAACGGGGTCAACAATGACAGGGTTCATTGTACAAAGATATCAGCACCCCAAACCAACAAGC
>JADBJO010024505.1:5000-20000 GCA_016801955.1 Conus betulinus
TTCGTTATGTACTTGTAGTTCAGTCACCTATGATGTTATACTACTATGTGGGAAGCCCAGCCAGCCTATAGGAGTTGTTCTCTTCCCCTTTGTATATACATACCGGGGCTCCGAATGCGCTTGTCAGTCTTTCCTCCAGTTATTTCAGTTTTTTGTACTCTTTTTTCGTCTTGTTTGTTACATCCCCTTTTGTAATCCTCTCCCATGCACTCTGACCTGTTATAACTGTCTAAAACAAGAGAGAGAGAGAGCGTCCGCCTTATACTAACAATCCTGGCTCAATTTTACATACTTTGTGTGCTTTTGAATACCATTACCTGATGTCAGTTGGCACCAGTCTTTATAGAGCCAGGATTGGTGGGTTTCATGATAGAGCTCTAGCCTTGTGTCGTAAATTATCACATCTCAGTAAGTCCAACATCGTAACCTTTTTCATCCTTCATCTTTTACACAGCAAATACCGTGTCCAGCTGGCACTGCTTGTACACATGATTATTTCACCTTCAGATCAACTTTATTTCACCGCACATCTGTCAAACGAAAACTTCGTATCTTATAGAGTCGACGGTAGGCACCTTAAAACCTCACAATGTCAACGACATATTTCCACACTGACGGAGTTATTTCTTATCTTATCTAATGACATTGGTTTGAATCCTGGGCCCACAAACAAAACAAATCAAATCTTTGTGTAATCCATAGTAATGTTCAAAGTTTAAGAAATAAACTTACTACTCTTTTGGAAGCCGAATCTAGAGAATTCGACATAATTACTTTGTCTGAAACATGGCTTTCTGAGTCTGTATTAAATGATTCAGTATGCCTACCCAATTTTCATCCCCCCAGTCCGGTGTGACCGAGCTAATGATCCCCACGGAGGAGTAGCCGTTTACGTTCGAAACTCGTTATATTGTAACCTCGCCCGGATCTCCAAGTCCATGAATTAGAAGCCGTTTGGGTTGAAACCAAATTAAACCAGAAGAGTATTCTAATAGGTTCCTTTTATCGTCCACCCAATGCGCTGATACGCTATTGGGATCTTGTGAGAGAGACAGTTTAGGAAAGTAAACACCACAGCTCTACCGTTCTTTGTACTGGGTGACTTTAACACAGACTACCTGAACAACCCCTCTCGACGACACCTAACAGAAATCATTCAGTTACACAGTCTTCACCCAGTTAGTTACTGAACCAACCCGAATCACCGACACACTACATCAACTTGTCTAGACCTGGTCATTACCCAAACCCCGATTTAGTTGAATCAATTCAAGTCCTACCCGCAGTCCCTTAGCGATCACAGTATTCCATGTTTGCACCTTAAAAAAAACGCAATTAAAAACAATAGCAATTTCAAAAGAACTATATTTAATTACAATAAACTTAACAGAGACGATTTTTGTCGATTGTTTACAACTTGTCGACTGGCAATACATTTTTAAATATGAGAACTGTTGACGAAACCGTTGAGCACTTTACTGATACTTTCATGAGTCTAGCTAAACAGTGTATGCCAACTAAAATTATTACAGTCTACCCAAATGATGTACCTTGGATGACTGATGAAAATACGACTCTTAATAGCAAAGCGTAAAAATATTCACACAAAGGCTAAACAAACGGATTTGCCGGAAGACTGGCATAGTTTTAGACAATTTTCGGAATTATGTCACACAGCAAAAGAAAGAGAACGACAGGCTGAGTTTTATAAAGAGATTGATGACAAGGCATCAGATCCACTAAACTTTGGCCAAAAGGATTGGTGGAAACTAGTTCGTTCTTTTTTTTCAACAAAAAAGGGTATTAACAGTGATGACATTCCTCCTTTAATGTCAAAACGGCACAATGTATTATTCTAAATAAAGACAAAGCCGATATACTAAATAACTTTTTTCATAGAACAATCCACTCTCGACGACGACGACGATGACGAACTACCACAGATGTTGTTTGCCAATTATGAAATTAATGAAATTGTACTTACTGAAGACGATATCATATCAGTTGTTAGAAATCTCGACAAGACAAAATCATCTGGTCCAGACCTCATCCTCCATCACAACAAACTGCTTATATGTGCAGTAAATGTTATAGCTAGTCCTCTTACTTCAGTTAGTTTAATAAATGCTGAAATGCTGAACGAAGGTAAATTTCCGTCCTCCTTATGAAGAGAGCACATGTTTCACCTATTCACAACAAAAAAGGACCAAGAGAACTGTGTAATAAGTAATAATTACCGCCCAATCTCCCTCCTTAGCTGTGTTGGTAAAACTCTTGAGAGATGTGTCCACAAACATGTGTACGCATTCTTAAAAAAAGAAATGAAGTCATCACTCCTTTGCAATCAGGTTTTACACCAGGTGATTCCACAGTCAACCAGCTTCTGGACACATATAATTTATCTTTGTTCCTCTTTTGATCGTGGGATCACAACACAAACAATCTACCTTTGATATATCTCAAAAGCTTTTGATCGTGTCTGGCACAGAGGACTTTTTACTAAAGTTAGCAGCAGTGGGGATCAGAGGGAAATTACTGGACTTTTTTCGCGATTACCTACATAACAGACAACAATCAGTAGTATATAAAAAGCGAAAAGTCTGAGTTGAAAAGAATTCCAGCAGGTGTTCCCCAAGGATCTGTCCTTGGTCCTTTACTGTTTTTGTTATACATTAATGACATTGTAAATGGAATCCAGGAACAACAATTAAATTGTTTGCCGACGATACTAGTTTATCGCTCGCCTTAAATGATGCACACATCAGAGGAGAAATCTTAAATTCTGACCTCCAGAAAGTTGCCTGTTGGGCTAAACTTTGGAAAATTAACTTTAACGAGAACAAAACCGAACTCGTCAATATTACCCGTGATCAGTGCCAAATTTTACCACTTACATTTTGGAGAAGGAAGACCTTAGAACCGTCCAAATCTCACAAAACATTTAGGAGTAACTTTTCAAGACAAACTGCAAGTGGGACGAAACACATCAATTCATAGCCAACAAAGTGAATATGTTAATTGCGTGTCTTAAAAAATACAAATACAGACTAACTAGAAACACGTTGGAGACGATGTACAAATCCTTTATTTTTACCCATTTTGACTATGCAGACATTTTGTGGGATAATAACTGCACAGATACTCAGTCAAGATCATGTTAGAAAAGCTACACCTAGAAGCAATTCGTATCATCATTGGTGGAGGTTAAGGGAAACAAGTCACCAGAAATTATACGAAGAGTCCGGCTTTTGTTCATTACAAGAACAAAGACGGAAAAGACACAAGCTGATACAATTTCATAAAATGGTTAATGGCGTTTGTCCAAACTATTATTAGCTGATCTGCTCCCTTCTCTAGTCTCGGACCAAAATCGTTACCATAGGCGTCGGCCACTAGAAAGAACAGTGCCACGATTTAGAAACCGAATTATATAAAAAAAAAAATCATTTTACCTAGTACAGTCATTTTGTGGAACAAAACCTTCCAGACGACATTAAGTCAACAAACTCTATCAGCCAATTTTTTAAACGTTTTTCTGACTACGTCGTCAGACACTACTGTTCCCTCCTACTACTACATTGGATCGAGGCAGGAGGCAGGACCAAATAAACCATTGTAGATTACGCTTAGGAATGAGTAACATTAATCACGATTTACACAATAGACATCTACTGGCTGATCCAAAAATGTGCGTGTGGCCATCACACAGAAAAAAAACACAGAGCACTATCTGTTAGATTGTTCAAATTACATACAGATAAGAACAAATACAATATTCACTCTCAATCCTAACTGTATTGATACTCACACACTTCTTTTTGGTGACCAAACATTAACCAGGGAAGAAAACGAAAGAAATTTCATAACTGTGCACCGGTTTATCGCCCAAAGTAAACGTTTTTAATATCATAGCGAATTAGTTTTTCTTCCTCATCTTCCTCAGGTACTTGTTCTCCCTGATCTTGTTCATCTCCTTATGCTTGTTTATCTTCTTGTTTTTCTCTCCTTCTTTTTTTTTCTTCTTCCCGTTGAGGTTGCTGCCAAGTAGGCTCTCGGACGGACGGCTGTATAAGGCGGTTTAGTATAAGATTTCTACAAATTTTCCCATTTTTGATATTCACAATTTTTCTTTCTGTCTTAAGTGTCAATGTTGTTTATGCAATCCGCCGATGTGTTTTTTGTTGTTAAATTTTCAACACTGAGCACATCATAAGCATTTGCTTGTTGTTGCTCCAGTTCAGTAAGTTGTTTATGTACACATCTGTTCATTAAAGAAACGTTTAAAAAAATGCCCTCCGGGAGCCTGACAAGTCTCCAGGTGAGATGGGATCTGATGGCAAATCCCACGCCTGCCTCTCGCCGTTCAGTGCTGCTGCTGTCCGCTCCAGAAGAATGTGTATCCTCTACCACATTCTGTGAGTTGGCCTTTGTCCGCTAGGCGTGTTTCGCTAAGTGCTGCTATGTCAACGTTGTGGCGAGCAAGTTCTTTGGCGACCAGTGCAGTTCTTCGCTCTGGTCTGTCTGCCTTGGCGTTGTCCAGTAGAGTTCGCACGTTCCGCGTGCCGAGGTTGAGCACCTTGTTTTTAGTTTTCTTCGTAGTTCGACCGCCAGGAGGGACACACCCGCCAGCCATGGTTTGCTGGCCAGGGTAAGGTGAGCAGGCAATGTTTAGGGCACCTTTTCTAGCCGCCTTCCTCTTGCTATGGAGGTGAGCAGTGCGGTCCTAAAAAGGGCTGCTCAGACACTCAGGGGGCTGCCGAACTCCACTTCTACATTCGTCCAGTAGATAGCGACCACATGCCCTGGGCCGCCTGTGTGCAGGCTCGTGACTGACAGCTCCCAGTGTGTCCACACCTGCTGCCTTTGCCACTTGCCCATCGCCACAGGGCCTGAGGTTGCGCCGTGGGGGTTTGAAGTCATGACTTGCGCTAGACTTGGATTATAGTGAGTGAGAGTTGCGCGTCGTTAGCCTCGCTCTCTTGCCTCAGTCCATCTGTGTCCAGTGGCAAGACAAAGTCGAGACGGCTGAAGATAGATTGGGGTGCAGTGGATAACCGTGACGTGTTTTGAGTCTCGACACGCCCTGTGCGCTCCACAACGCGTTGCTGGAAATCACCTTTCTGCCTGTTGAACCATAGTGGTTTCTTCCGCGCAGTCCGCCGAGTTCAGCCTCGCATACAAGGTAGACAAGCCCTAGAATTGAGGGTCGGTGACCCTTCAACTGACACCAGCTATGCTTGCAATATGCTTGCAAGATAGTGGAGACTCTGGGGCGGGAACGCCCAGCTTCCCGTACAAGTCCAAAGGACCTGCCCACTGCCCCCCTCCCCCCCCCCCCACATGTGCGCAACGCACACACACACACACACACACACACACACACACACACACACACGCACACGTATACACACACGCGCGCGTGCGTGCGAGCGCGTATGTGCGCGCGCGCGCGCGCACACACACGCACACACACACACACACGCTCACACACACACACACAACACACACACACACGCACACACGCACGCACGCACGCACACACACACACACACACACACACACACACACACACACACACACACACACACACACACACACAGAGTCTGTCTGTAATCACGTTAAGTGGGAAGACGTTAAATTGAAGAACAACAACAACAACAACAACATACACACACACAAACACGCGTGCGTGTGTGTCCGCACAGAAAAAGAGAGACTGAAGACGGTATTTTCATAGACATTTCGCCCTTAACTGTGGGGAGCCACTGAAAATGAAGACCTGATTCACCAGTACTGATGTCGCTCTTCAGCAAGCGAGAGAAATGTGGAAAAAACATCCTGAAGAGAAATCGACCAGCCTCCTATTCATCATCAGCCTAATCTGCATAACAAACGCATGTCTACGTAATAGATTAATAATCAAAAGGCTGTATGTGTGCAATGTTTCCGTTGGGAAAATAACCGGAAATTACTTTGCCGGTATCGTGGCTGGGGACGTCCGGTAATCTCGTGAACCATAGCCCGTCTTCCGGCCGTGGGTTGTCTTTATGCTCTGTGTTAGAAAACGAAACCTTTGGACTTGAAGTGAACTGTGGGAACGAAATGTGAGTCATGAGAATGAAGGATTGTGCAGAGTCAGTTAAGATGAAGACTTGTATGATATGAATGCCTAGTTCTTGGGGGGCGATATCTTTTGGGATGCAAATATAGAGATGAGAAAATGAAGATTTGTGGGATGTGAATATTGAGTTGTGACAATGATGTTTCGTGGGATGTGGAAACATAGCTGTGAAAATGAAGACATGCAGGGATGTGAATGTAGAGTGGTGAGAATGGCGTTTTGTGGCATACGAATGCAGACTTGGAAAATGAAGTTTTGTGGAAAGTGAATATAGAGTCAAGAGAATGACGTTTAGTGGAAAGCAGTTTGTAGTGTTAAGAAAACGAAGGCGCGTGGCACAAGAATGTAGTGACTGTAACAGTGCCAGAAAGTCAAAGAGCCAAGTGAGCAGAGAGACAAGTGCACGAGGCCATTGCAGTTTTCACATTTACACTGTACTCAATCGGTCTGCGACACTGACGTCTTACAAGAAACAAACAAGACACACAGGAAACTCACAAATAATTGAAAACAATCGTGCAAGCAAGCGAGAAAGTAAACAAACAAAACAGAGAATGAGAGGGGAAAAAAGAAAACGAGAGAAGCGAAAGGGGAGGAAGGAGGAGGAGGGGAGAGAGAGACAGAGACAGACAGACAGACAGACAGACAGAATGGGGCGAGCCAAGCATTTGGAAAGTGACGTAATCTTTGTCCGTAACAATGTATATAAAGCAGGGAGCGGGGAGTGTGTGTGTGTGTGTGTGTGTGTGTGTGTGTGTGTGTGTGTGTGTGTGTGTGTGTGTGTGTGTGTGTTGGGGGGGGTTGGGGGGGGGGGGGGGGGTTGAGAAGGGAGAGCTGGCATAGCTTTAAAATCTGTACTGCCGTTTGTGAGACAAAAGGGAGAGAGAAAGAGTGTATGTGTGTGTGTGTGGGGGGGGGGGGGGGGGAGGGGGGTGGGGGGGAGGATGGCGTGTGTATTTGTACACGAAGAGGGTGGGTGGAGGAGTGGATGCGGTGCTGTGACAATTCGTCACAACAGCTACATACTCTTTGATATTGAATCTGTATCCCAGTTTGTTGGGTAGAATCTGTCAGCTAATGCCTCCGTATTAGGCATGTGTACCTATACCCAGAAGCTGAACACTGTGCGGAAAAGTTCTGGTGGGTGACCACGAGGAGGTCATGTACAAAAGCAGTATGACTGGCTATCGGACAGTATGAATAACACATACATCAAAGACCAAGCAGATGACAATGTATGGTGCATGGGAAACATAAAAGTAATAATGGCACATATTTAAGAATAGATTTCCTTTCCTTTTACCTTTGGCCTACAACAACAAAGCTGAGTTGAATGCTGTGTTGCGTACATTTTGTTTTTCACGTCTGTCTGTTTTACGAATTATACAATATGATCACACGCCTCTCATGCCATTTTAAACTTCCTCAGGGTTTATTATGAAGAGCTCGATGTCTGTCATACGTCTTTTGGGAAATAAGCCAGGACACATCCAGCCCTACTAGGAAACATCTGCATCATTTTCTCTCAGGCTGAAAACTGGAAAGTCGCCGTTCCGGAAATTCCGACTCCGAATCTCATCAACCACGCCCAGAGCGCTGGCGTCACACGTGCAAAACAACCGTCACTATAAAATACAATAGCGTCACATACAGGGTGAGTGGCAGTGGCTCACTTACAAGCAAGCACGAGGGAAGTGCGAGAGAGCTGGAAGAGAGAGAACGCATTACCTCAGTCGGCAGAGAGTGCTGTTGATGGGACAGCGCAGGTCTTTGGGTGAGTCTCTGCCATGTCCAATGGTGACTTCATGTCCATTTGGCTGGCGGTGCGGTCTCCGAGCTTCATTGTTTTTTAAGGCTGCTCGGATTCTTTTCACGTGTGGGGATGTAGGCATATAAGTTAGAGGAGAGAGAGAGAGAGAGAGAGATAGAGACGAGGATAATGTTGCCCGATCCCAGCCGACGGTGGTGTGTGTGTGTGTGTTGTGTGGTGTTGTGTGTATGCGCATAGACCGAGTGTCATCTGGTTTTCTTTTTGTTTTCGAGTGTAGTGTTTTTATGTAAAGGAATGATTTATAGAAATTGATTTACAATGTTTTTTTTTTCGATGACGAAAGACGAATATGTATGGATTAATTTTTTGTTTGAAAGAGAGCTTCAAGTCACGATCTCCAAGTGCTCATGCCGTACCCAATGTGTGACAGAGAGATTTCTGACGCTTTCGAACAAGACTAAGGCAAAAATATTCCAGCGGGGATGGGACTCGCCTTCAGTCTGCTGGTGAATCCTCCCATGGTCCAATGGTGACTCCGAATTGATCCCACTACGTCCACTATGCCTCGTTCCGCCTTCTCGGGTCTCCCATTGCAGTTCATTGGTCCCGTTTAAGGTAGGGGTGGATATCTTCCTAGTCACTCTCGGGGGGGTCCAGTCCCCCTTATGCCCTGTTAATCAAGATCAGAAGAGATCGTCGTTGATCCGAACCATTACCAGAGGATCTGCCTGTGATCCCTGCATGTTTCAGCGGCTTGCACAGTCGGCATCCGGTGTGTGCTGTGCAGTCACACTTGTGTGTGTGGTGTGCGTGTGTGTGGATGCGCATAGCACGCAGTGTTCGCCTTTCTCCTCCCCCTCGAGTGTCCCCCCCGTAATAGACAGTTTTGTGGTGAATATTCTTCCTCCGCCTCCCACTCATTGAGGCTATCCAACACACTTCAATTCGCATGTCTCTCCCACTTGTATGTATGGAGCCTCCCTCTTGGTTGCAGAGAAGCATGTTCTATTCTCCGCTGAGCGCCTCCTCTCTCGTCTCTTCTTCTTGCTCTCGCTCTCTCCGTCTCGTACTCTTTATCATTCTCTACCCACAACTGGACACACTCACCGCCATTGCACACACACACACAATAACACACACACACACACGAACTGTTATTGAGTGGTATTCGGAATGCAAATACTCATGTTCAGAGTCCGCCAAGAGTACACTATCCGTACATGCCAAATCGAGAAGACAGATTTATTTCCCATATCAATATTCGCTCTAACTCGCCTTTTCCATTTCCTGATTCTTTTGCACTTATATATATATATATATATATATATATATATTATATATATATATATAATCTATATATAGTTGCCAAGCACAATATTCACATCGACATCCTATCGTTTTACGATCAAAGAAATACTTTCAGTAATTTCTCTTACTGAGCTAAGATCAAGATTTTTGCTATTTCAGTGTCGGTATCTTTCTTTTTTCACTTTTTTATATGAAGTCTTGGCTTGTATCTATACACACACACACACACACACACCCACACACACACACACACGTACGCGCACGCGCGCGCAGCGCGCGCACGTGTGTGGTGTGTGTGTGTGTGTGTGTGTGTTCTTTCTTTTTTTTTCTTCTATTTCATCTATCTATTTTTTCTTTTCATTTCCACTGCACGCAGAGCTGAACTAAAACCACAGTTTCGTAATTTTATTCTCACTAATAAAAAAAAAATATTTTTCATTTCATATACCCATGCTTAGAATGCTATTTTTTTCCTATCAATACATATTATCTCTCATATTTCGCACAATTATGAAATTTACAAATTAATCTATATAAACCTTTACTGTAAAAGAAAAAAAACGATCAAACATGCCTTAAGTAAGCATGGGTTTGTGTGTATGTATGAGTGCTTGTGTGTTTGACATTCGTTTCCAACATCATTTCAGTTTAGCAACATTAAAATTTTGCTACAAACGAAGTAATAGTTCATTCAGATCCAGTGGTACCACCCCCTAGCAATCGCCCTTCTTTCTCTTCAAATTCTAACATATTCCCAGATCTACACTATTTCATTATCTTAAGTCATATAGATGTATTCTGTCACTTAATCTCCATTTTTATTATCCCTTCATGTTAATTAGTCTTTCAAATAACTTAAACAGCTTTAAATTAGATTTAGAAACTGAAATATGCTTTCCTACCGAGTTTTCCCCCCTGCCTTTTTTTTTTCCTCTGATCACAATTTTCACATTCGCATATCAGTTATCACATTGATCATTCGCATATCATGAATATTTCACTGCACTTTACTGCAGGTTTGCCTGTTGCTCTTGCTGATCTAACAACATGGTCATTGAGAGTCACTCTGATTTGTCTGTCTGTCACTTTCTCGTTCCCCCTCCGTTCCCTCTCAGACTCTTTTCAAGTCACGTTCACACCGTTTTCCTTTCACCCCCTTTTCATCCCAATGTCGCTGAGATGTTTAATTCGTTGTTTGCCATAGTAACTGGGTCTAAGGCAATCCTCAATTATAGCTGTATTTTCCATTTCTGTGATGAAGACATGTATTCCATGTTCACCGCCTTCGCCGCAATTTTGTTTCCCCTAATGGCATTACATTGTATCCAGAATATGACGTAAACTTTGACCTTTGACCCTCCCACTTTCTTTTCTTTCGAAGATCCGAATGTCTCGTGTAAAATGGCACCGCATTCGATAAATACGTGTATCAAACTGAAACTGGATTGTTTTTCCATCATTGTTAAATTTCTACAGTACTACCAGCCACAGTTCACAGCATCGAGTACTGCTGTATCGTGCAGTCCTGTTTTGGGTACATGTGCACCAATCGTACCGAAAACTTTCTTTCGCACCGGTAGTGCCTGTGTCGGTATCATTCACTACATGAAGCAACCTCTCTGATGGCTGTGGCTTAGACCTACACTTGCTTGTAAAATGATTTGTCCTGCCGTATTTGCTACACATCAGCAGACCATGCAAAAAATTATTCTTAACTGCTAATCTTCTATTTCACAAATAAAGTTTCTTTTGCCGATATTCTGATGATTCTTTTTTTTTTTTTTTTTTAAATTAAAACGAAAGGACAGAAGTTGCTGACGTTTCGGTCGTAGACCGTCTTCAGGACTGATGACATAAAATGATATACAAATAAATACGTATAGAGAAATGACCTCTCTGTGTGTGCGTGTGGTGTGTGTGTGTGTGTGCGTGCGTGCGTGCGCGCGCGCGCGCGCG
Organism: Conus betulinus; assembly: GCA_016801955.1. Lineage (NCBI taxonomy): Eukaryota > Metazoa > Mollusca > Gastropoda > Neogastropoda > Conidae > Conus > Conus betulinus. The sequence continues at coordinate 16,157 of JADBJO010024505.1, forward strand.
CGCGCGCGTTCACATGCGTGTATGTGTACGTGTCTGTATAATGCCTTTGCCTGCACACACACACACACACACACAAGCACGGGCACGGGTCTGTGTGCATACGCGCGCGCGCGCGCGCGCGCACACACACACACACACACACACACACACACACACACACACACACACACGTCTTAAAACACGCATTCTTCCGTTTACATATTTGCATCTAAACTTCATTTTCTGTACGTATTTACTTGTCTTTCATTTGATGTCATCCGTCCCGAAGACGGTTTACGACCGACACGTCGACAATTTCTGTTCTTTTGTTTCTGTGGAAAATTTGCTGTACATTTTCAAGAAAGTTTTCTATGCTGGGTCACCGGGTTTTTAAGGTGGAGTGCTGGTAATTGTTTTAGGCCGGGGTCCAGGGGCCGCCTAGGCCCCGGTGGGGTCTAGGGGCAAGCCCTGGTGGGGGGACCAGGGGGGGCACAGCCCCCCGGCCGAAAATTGGTTTTTTGACATTTTTAAAGCTGTTTCGTGGCAGCTACTGTGAACTGGGGAGACATTATTCTTAATAGCGTTTTTTAAGCCGAGGGGTGGGGGTAGGTGGATGCTGTTGTACCAAAGCCCTCCCCCCCCCCCCCCCGATCCGGCCCTGGAGAATCTTGGTGAGTGTGTACTTCACTTTTCTTCTGTTTCACCGAGTGTATCGCTGCTTCCTGGTCGTATCCCCCAAGACCTCCGGTAGGCTATTGTGAGCTGGCAGACGGCTCACAACTGATTGACGCCCGTGCCTGCGCCACAAAGATGTCTGCAGAAGACCGCCCAGCCTGGCATTTTGCTGTCAGACAGGGCGTACAGAAGCAGAGGAGGCGAGGAACACATCCCTCGCTCAAAAGAGATCCAGGAGGAAGGACAGGCAACGGCAGCCGCAGCAGACATCATCGCTCACTCGCAGCAAATGCAGCAGATTGCCACTAGCGAGTCGGACTGTACAGCCACTCGCGAAAGTGCAGATAAACCCAACATACGGATGCTACACCATCGTCTCCCGAAGACGGAGGGATGCCGACGACGACGATGATCGCTGCTGCAGCAGCCAAGTTCATTTTCTTTCAGCTGTTCCAATGACGCGTCTTCAACTCTAGCTACTTTCATGGCCTTTCTGTTGTTAGATTTCTTCCACTGTCGATGAGATTCTCACGCAAAGACTGCTCTGCGTCACCTCACCACTTCATCTTTGCCTCTCTAATCACGATCTTTCGCACAGTTTCAGTTCTGTAGCGAACTGTTTCGAAGTTTCGTCTTGTTCTCGTGCCGTGCTGTAAAATTTGTAACGGGCGTTCTTGAAATCATAGTCATTTCGTCAAACTTTCCTACCCGTGTTCTGTTAGTCTCTAAGTTGGAAAAAATTGCCTGCCCTTTCTCCAACGCATAGATCAATATGTACACAACTTCACTTCTGCCTCTCACAGGTCACATGAATATGAAAGTCGTGTAGCCTAGTAGGGACGTGAAAAAAAGACATCACTAGATCCAGAAATGAAACACCACCATCAATTAAAAAAAGGAAAAACAAAGCCCAGTAAAAGTGTATACATCGGGGCCACGTGACCCCCCCCCCCCCCCCCCCCCCCCCCAAAAAAAAAAAAAAAAAAATGAAAGAAAAGAAAAGAGAATCTAAGGTCGCTGAACGAGAAGTTACGTCAACAGGCAAAGGTGACAAATGGATCGAACTGCCATGGCTATTGCATCCCCCGAACCGCCATCACGTCGCTTCGAATTTTCCGAGAGAGATTAAGGTGGGAGCTTTGCCGAACGTTGAATTTCACATGAAACCGGGCAGACACTCGCAGTAGTGAAAAATCTAGAGCGGTATACCTTAACAAGATCTCAGTAAGTCCCCACCCCCTTTTTTTTTTCTTTCTTTCTTTCTTTCTTTTTTCTTTTCCCAATTGCGCGCTGCCGAAGGGAAGACACAATTTGGAACTAACGTCCTTCTTCCGCGCACCGCCGGAATAAAGCAGTTTACAGAAACCTCTTTCCACTACGTCACGCTGCCTTTCTTTCCTCTTCCTTTATGTATAATTCATATGTGATCTCAGGAATGTAAATTTAGGAACAACATATTTGGTAAATTTTCTCTGTATTTCTAATACCAAAAAAATAGCGCTTTTTTAAATGCTAATGTCAACTGATTTTCTTGCAGTTTGGAAGAACCCACCATACATATAAACAGGAAAAAAATAAGGTAGCAAAGTCGCTCTGGAATTGTGTATTACTGCCGTGAGATCAGCCACAGTCAAAGAACTGACAACTGCTGTCAGGAAAAAAAATGGCACAGAGACGAATGATGTCGTGGGGATTCTGTTTATTGACGGCTGTCGTTTTGACAGTTCCAACCGAATGTCAGAATGTTCGACCATCCACTCAGCCCGTCTCCTCTAGGGATGAGCCGTCTCAGTACCTGGCCAAAGATAATCGGTTCGATCGTGTTTTGAGCAACTCACAGAAAGGACAACGGAAGCAAGTCTCCAGTTCAGGTGTTAAACGACACAACAGAGAAGATAAAGGCTACAAAGTCTAAAGGTCAGGTTTGGAACGACAGTTCCACAGAAAGGACAACTCAAATGAAATCTGATGGTCAGGTTTTGAACAACGACTCGGAGGAAAGGACCATGGAAACAAGTGCAAAAGTAATGTTTTGAACGGCTCTTCACAGAGAAGGAAACGAAAACAAACTCGCAAAGTCAGGCTTTGAACGACGAACAAGCGGTAAACACAACGGAATTGAAGATTCAAACATCAACAGAAGTTTATGCTGCATCTGGTAAACCGACAGCAAAGAAATCAACACAGTTGGCGCTCTTAAACAACAAACACAAGACAAGGGAGCTGGGGACAGACCGAAAAAAACATTGGCTGTTGTCTCCGTCTGGTGTGCATAATACCTCCAGAGGTCATGAGCATGTTCCCACTGAAATGACTAACTACCCAGACAGCGACATGACTCTCGCCCTCCCCCTCTGACGGCAGATGCTATAGCCAATAACCAGCTAACAGCAGTCCCACCCCGTGATATTAGCGACAAGGAGACGGATGACATGGCTGAAGACATCATCACAGGTGACACCTGCTTGACGGAGGTGGCCGAGCGGCTGGTCAGAGAGGCCAGCTGTGTTGGGGGCAGTGGTCATGTAGCGGACGATGCGGACAGTTCCGACTCCTCCCTTGCTCCTGTCACCACCAGTGCCACATCTATCGTACCTGTTGCTACGATTACCATGAGCAATGCCTCCAGGCGGATCCGGTTGCAGGGGAGAATTTACCACCGTTTAATGTAACTCAAGTGAACGGAACATTATCCTGATTTCAAATACCGAGCCTCCAGACCTTTTACAACCTCCTGCGTGGCTAGGAGCTCACGATGATAGTTCTGCACATGGCAAACTCCCAGAGCAACTGGAGATACCAGTTGGCCAGTGTGTCCCTCAGGTCATGGCCCGACTCATCGCCTCTTGTCCTGAAGAAACTGACCCTCAGCTTCAGAGGGACTGTGAGGCTGCCCTCTCCCTTCCGACTGTCTGACGTCACACCGGTCACTGACTCTGTGACAGGTCTGGGCCTTTCGGAACGAACACTGTTGTGCCTGCTGGCGGCAATACTGGCAGTTCCATGCCTGTCACAATTATGTCCTGGAGCCAGAGGCCGCCTGGATGAGAGAGAGACCATACGCTGTGATGCCACTTATCCTCCCTTTTTCCGCGCTGGGTTGCCAAGCTGTATGTGCCCATCGAGAAAACCGGACCACAGTTCACGACTGCTTCTGAGTTTGTCACATACTTGCAAGATGGTTATGAAA
>JADBJO010024506.1:0-10000 GCA_016801955.1 Conus betulinus
CTCACACACACATTCACATCACACACACAACACACACACATTCTCGCGCGCGCGCACACACACACACACACACACACCACACACACACCAACACTTCCCTGTTTCGCGCAGTAGCCCAAAGAAAGAGGTCATCGCGGAAGGGAGGCGAGCTCCTGCGTGTAGACGTAAGCCGTCCCATACTGTGTGCCGGAGCCTGCCCTTGCTTCTGTGACTTTCACTTTCAGTCTCTCTTCTTGTTCTTCTATCAAGTCCCCTTCCCTTCTCTTTTCTGCCTTACCATTAACAGTTTATTTTTTTAGAGGGGTGAGAGATGGGGGTTGGGAGGGAGGAGGGAAGGAGAGAGATCTACCAATTTATCTAGACAGATTGATAGATGTCTCCCCCCTCCACACCCCCCCCCCCCCTCTCTCTCTCTCTCTGCCCGCTCCCCCCTCCCCCCTCTTCTGTCACCTCCCAACCTCCCTGCTTCTCATTCTCTGAGTCTGGACTGGAGCTGTGTATGGGTACCCTTATTGGGTGTACATTTTTGCAGTGTCGAAAAAAAAAGAGAATATTTACCTGACCTTTTTTGTCAAAGCTGTTTTAAATATCTTGACAGAGCTGCAAAAATGCCTTTCATTTTTTTTTCATGTTAAAAATGTATTGATGTGCTCAGAGTTTGCGTGTGTGTGCGTGTTAGATAGAGAGACTTGATGCGGAGTTGGTCTTTTATGGGTCATTCAAAGGTTACGTGTTTCGCGCGTGTTAACTGCAGTAACATGACCTCTGTGCAGCGACAGGATGGGACTACATAAACATAGCAATAAAAGGCAAAACGAAACAAACACCAAGACAGCAAACCACACACACACACACACACACACACACACACACACACCACGCAACACACACACACAAACACACACACGCGCACGCACGCACGCACAAACACATGCGAGTATGTCATTTAAGAAAAAAAAATTGAATGAAAAAAAATATTGTTTTCACAAAAGACTGTCAACAAAGTCAGTGTGTCTTCACCGATGACACTGGCTCAAGACGGCATTGTTTCTCCTTCAGCCTTTCATTGTCCCCCCCCCCCCCCCCCCCCCCCCCCTCCCCTCCCCTCTGTCTGTGCCGCTCTGCCGTGCGAACTGGTTGCCAATGTGTGGAACCAATCTTTAACTGCCTTCGTGACCTACTTTCCACGTGCCTCACTCTACGCTCAGGTTTGGGTTACAACAAGTTTCAACGTCGACACCGCAGTCACCTCAGGTGGTATTACCAGCGGGCGATTAGCATCCTGGGGGGGAGAGGGGGGGGGGGGGGGGGGGGGTGAGAGAGAGAGAGAGAGAGAGAGAGGAGAGAGAGAGTATGGGGACGGAATGAGGGGATAGGGAAAAAAGAAAGAGAGGGAGAGAGGGCAAGAAAAGTGGTGCTAAACACTGCACCGACACCTCCAGAATGACAGAACTCTACGAAGACGGGAATCTGGCTGCCTACGTGTGGCTGCCAGGGTATTCACGTATCACATGGCCAAACGCGCCATCCTCTCACTCTAAGAAATGTGTCAAGGCTCTGACAGTGGTTTGTAGTGGTGCTAGTATCGTACTGGGTGATCGTACGGTGGGTCCTTTCTAGCACCAAAAAAAAAAAAAAAAAAAACGTGAACAAAGCACAAAAAAAAAAAAAAAGAGAACAAAACCCGGTCACCGGATTCTTCAAACGAGCACTTTCTTGTTCGCAAGTGTCTATAAAAACAGTAGACAACAGTAAAGAAAAAGCTCCCTGAAAAAGTACTGACCAAAAATCCATATACAGGCAATTTCTTTATCATACGAAACAAGATCAAGGCCCTGACAACTACCTGAGAAATGTCTCTCCACCTGGTGAACCCTCCTGGGAATGCCACCTAAAAAACAAAGAACACAGACATGTTCTGCTTACCTTGAACTGTTGTGATACTCTGTCACAGTACTCTATGGGGGGAGCCAGCATTCTCAGCAGCTTGTTGAATCTGTGGCAAACGTTTTGTCATTATCTCCAAAGTTCCTTCATCTAACACCTCAAGCCAGTTCTATCTGTCTAACCGTTTTTGTGTATGTCTGTGTCCCATCTCTTGTTCCCATATAAATCCAATTTTTTTTCAAAACCTTCTTAAAACTTGACATGATGATTCATCAAATTACTTGGTGTAACAAAAGGGAGAATCACCTTTCTGTTAGAAAGTTGTGTTTTAATCCAGCAATATGGCAAAGTGAAGAAAAGAACACATTCAAAGTGTGTCAAAACATATCTTAGAAGAGGAATTCATACAGATAAAAAAGCATTATGCTTACCATTAACCAGGATAGCTCCAATGGAAGAGCGTTAAAAGACCTAAATGTTTCTAGTTTCAATACTTTGCACACAAAGAAAGAAGAAAAACAGGGTGAAAATAAGAAATGAGAAAGCAAAACAGTCACAGTACAAGCAAATATGCTATAAGCAAAAAACCACGGAAGAAAAAGCTGAGAAACATAAACAAAGTACCTTGAGCCCATGTTCATCAGTGCCAACAGAGAATCGAACTGTACGTCCTTTCATGCGCTGCCATCTGGCGGCCACATCAGCTATCAAGGCAGAGTACAGGTGTCCTATGTGGTGCTGTCAAACAGAAACACAGTAAAGGCATTACTAAAGTTTCAGTTTCAGTTTCATCGAGGGGGCATCACTGCGTGCGCACTAGTCCATATACGCTACACCACATCCACTAAGTTTTGATACCATACTACGCATGATTTGAAGCTGATGGATAAATGAATTAACAACTAAGATGAAAGAATTGAAGAAGAGGATCTTGTGGCTATGACTTAGCAGATGTTTGACCTACGCATTAGCCCAATGTGCTGGTCAGACCTTGAGTGAGTGTCTACTTAACATTGTTTGTTGTTTTTTAAAAAAAACAAACTTTTTTTTCTTTCGTATGTGTGTGTAGTGAATGTACACACGTGTATGCATGGATGTGTGGGTGTGGGCCCATGTGTGTGAGTGTTACTAAGGAAATGGTCAATTGGTCTGCTTTGTTTAATGATAACACTAAGATAATACATGACATTCTTTCCCTATCTCTCCTTGTGTGTGTGTGTGTGTGTGTTAGTGTTAGTGTTAATGTGTGTGTGTGTGTGTGTGTGTGTGTGTGTGTGTGTGTGTGTGTGTGTGTGTGTGTGTGTGTATGTGCGTGTGCGTGCGTGCGTGTTCATGAGCGCTGTGGGAAATGGAGAAAGGGGGAGATGGAAGGGGGAAAACAGGGAGGGGAAAAAATGTGACACTGCACTTGTGTGCATATATGTATGTGTGCACATACATATGGGCACACACACATGTGCATGTTTGTGTATGTGAGGATGTGTGTATAAAAACCTGCAAACCATGCATGCTTGAGTGCACACTCACACATTCATGAACACACACACATATACACACACACACACTCTCTCTCTCTCTCACCACACACACACACACACACACACACACACACACACACACACACACACACACACACTCATGCAAGCAGGGCTGTATCATGCAAACACTTATATCATATTTCGCATGCCCTAAATCACAATACTGATAGACACAAAAAAATCATAGACACAAAAAATCATATCCCAGCCCCCCCCCCCCCCCTCCCACCCCACTTCCCCCCCTAGAAGGTTACCTGCATTGACATAGAAAATAGGTGTGGTGATATAAAATGGTCTTGAAATGTCAGATGCACCAGATGCCTGACGATCATGAGGGCAGCAACATGATCTGGTCAGATTCCGTCTCCATGTCCAGTAAAGATTTCTCAAGACTGGTGTTAATCTTTTCATCCTAAATCTTTGACATAAAACCCAAAGAAAATCATCGTCAGTCATTTCATATCTATTCAATCTAGGTTTTTGACTGTAAAAGCATAATTACTAAAGCATAATAAATCAACTACCTTCATTGTAAATAAATGATTTATGAGAAAACAAACTGAAAAAGACAAATGGACCCACCATGTGCGTGTGTGTGTGTGTCTGTGTGTGTGTATGTGTGTGTGTGTGTGTGTGTGTGTGTGTGTGTGTGTGTGTGTGTGTGTGTGTGTGTGTGTGTGTGTGTGTGTGTGTGTGTGTGTGTGTGCCTATGTGTGTGTGCGTGTGTGCTTGTGTGCATTTGTGTGTGTGCATAGTGTAAGGAGTATGACAAGGCCTGTCCTTGTTACAAGTCCATTCCCATATTTTGCCTTTTTCTTTTTTTATTTGGAGGTATTCTGTGAAAGGAAACTTTATTTCATTATGAGCAAACACTGGCATCACATAGTTATTCTTCTTCCTTGGAAGTGTCCTACAACCATCATGTTTATCATTTACAATTGCTCTGGTGAAATTTTTAGAAAAAAAAAAAAAAAATCAAGGAAAATATAGAGGCTCATTATAGTCAACCAGTCTGAGCTTCAACAACTATCTGGAAAAGCTTGCTCTAATCTTTGACTGTTCTGGGCAAGAAAGAGAACTACAGAGCAACTGGTCAAACTGCTGATCATGTCCTTCGCCTGGTCATGGTGGTGTGGTCATGTTTTTGGTTTATTTGTATTCTACTGATTTTCATGCCCTTACAATTTATTCTGGAATTCCCCCCCCCCCTGCCACTCCTCCTGTACTTAGCCACACCAAGACCAATCATGTAGCACTCCCTGCACCTGCTGTCATTCAGTGTCAACAGAGAACAATGATGTGTTCTGATGGTCTGTTCTAACACACATAGAAAGCCACCTGCTATAGCAGACAGCTTACATGTCTGACCATATACTGTTCTGTCACAGAGCCAGACTGGATGACCTTTACTTCCACAAATGAAGGCAGACTCCTTCACACTTCCTTGCTGAGTGTCTTCTAAGGTAAGAAATAACAATAATTTTAACACTGAAAATGAAAAAAAGAAAAAGGCAATTAGTGTCATGAATTGCTGGTCCATAATGCAGGCACATATTTTTTATCTTGCATTCTCCAACATTCAAATTTAACAGATCTCCCCTACATGAATTATTCATTTACTAAACTAGGACTTCACCCAAATTTTCTGTTCTGCCACTGTCAGTCGGATTCTGAATTACAGTCATGATGATGATCATCGACATGGTTATGAGAACATTATTATTATTCATTTCTGCATGTTTTCGAGTAATGTTGCAAATATTGCTCCTAACACTGGCAATTTCTGCATTGATTAAACAGTGAAAACAGTAACTGTTCACGCGGGGTTCTTCAACATAAGCTTTAAAGTAAAAGTGCGTACCGGCACGGAACTGCCATATTTGTAGGGGAAATAAGTATCGAAGAACGGAAATTAATAGCCCTAAGTGCCTTGCCTTCCCTGAATGACCATGGGGAGGGGTAACGGTAGGGGATGTGTAAATCTCCGGAGGTATTACACATATTACAAATGCAGTTGTTTAAAGACATCATATTTGGCTAGTTTCAAAATATCAAGTCAGGCGTTGCGAGTTTTCGTCACACTAGCATAATTCCAGTGATGCAAGTCTAATGTTTGATAGGAAAACGAATGGGGAAAGTACGCACAGAGTTCGTAACTGAAAAGCAAGAGGGAGAAGATGACATACGCAGTAAAAAGAATTCAGCAATTCCAAAAGATTACCTAAACGAAACTTTTAAAATGTTTCTAAAAAGTCTGAACCTGAGGAGGGGAGGGAGGCGGATTGTGTCGTGTTCTTTCTGCACCCACCCATGGCCGGGTTTTGTGATCAACACTTTTTCACTTCCGGCTGTCGTCGAGACTAGGTCACGTGATAGCAACGGCCTGCTCAGCACGCGGTATCGACGGAAGCCCACGCACCTGGTAGTTAGGGTCGAAGGGGACAAAGTTGTGTTCCACTTAGTGTCGGTACTGCCGTGTGTTCCTGGCTGACAGCGCGTGTTGACTCGCTAGATCAAGAGTTTTTCTGCCGTCACAATGCATCGCTCCTACCAGTCCATCTTGCCCACACACAACAAACTGCTGCAGAAGCGATGGGATACCACTTACTACAATGAACACAGGCAGAAGGTGACTCTCTCTCTCTCTCTCTCTCTCTCTCTCTCTCTCTCTCTCTCTCGCACACAGTGTAGATAGTGATGTTGGTGGTGGTAGTGTACTGTCAGTAGGTGTGTGTGTGTGTGTGTGTGTGTGTGTGTGTGTGTGTGTGTGTGTGTGTGTTAGATCAGTGTTTATTCTCTCTCTCTCTCTCTCTCTCTCTCTCTCTCTCTCTCTCTCTCTCTCTCTCATTTTGACCATGATCTGGCAGAGATTTAATCAATTTTTTTTTTAATGTTTTAAAAGCGTGGGAGGGAAAGAGAACAGGGTAAAAGGAGTGTTCAAGAGCAAATACCAGACCTGTTACCAACACCCAGCCTACAGGAACCATCATAGTCTGCCCTGTGAACAGAACCATTTGCTATCCCTGTTGTCAGTGTTAGCCTCCTGGATGAAACTCATCAGGAGATCAGCCTGTCTCTGGCAGTCCTCCATGTTCTGTACTGAAACACATCACTTATAAATCAGTGGTATTCCCACTGGCATGGGAGAAAATCTCATTCTGTCAGCCCAAGAGGGCAGCCAGCGAAACAGATAAACCCCAGTGAAATGTGAAGAAAACTGCCATTAAGAAATTAGCCCAGAAAGCAGCGAGTGATAAACAATATCAAAGGACATCTTTGTGCCTGTGTTTAGAAGGTCCAGAAAGTATGCGAGGGGAATCAAAATGTGCCAACAGTCCCAAGTCTACTGATCTCATAATACTTGAAGTAATGCCCACTACATCAGTGGTGACAATGTTAATTGTGTTCATTAGACAGATGTCATGGTCCCCAAGCAGTAAGTAATCGGTTTAAATGGTTACTTTTCACTGTCCTCTATTCACCTGCACACATACACACATACAAACATATGAGCGTGCATGCACACACACACACACACACACACACACACACACACACACACACACACACACACATTCACACTCACACACACACACAGAGTGATACAATACACACACCGTCACACACACATACACACACACACACACACACACACACACATGCTTGCATGAACGCATACATGCACACACACATACACACACATGCTTGCATGAACGCACACATGCACACACACACACACACACACACACACACTCACACTCACACACACACACACACACACACACACACGCACACACACACACATATGCACATGAGAGAAACATAGAAATGATGAAGACTGATTAACTCTAAAAGAAATTTAGATTGTTTAGCACTTTCCTCTCTCTCTCTGTCTCTACACACACACACACACACATATGCTCATGAGAGAAACATAGAAATGATGAAGACTGATTAACTCTAAAAGAAATTTAGATTAACACTTTCCTGTCTCTCTCTGTGTCTCTATCTCTGTCTGTCTGTCTGTCTGTCTGTCTGTCTGTCTGTCTGTCTGTCTGTCTCTCTCTCTCTCTCTCTCTCTCTGTCTCTCTCTCCCTCCCTCCCCTCCCTCCCTCCCCCTCTCCCTCCCTCTCTCTCCCCATGTGTGTGAGTGTGTGTGTGTGTGTTTGGTTTGTTTTGATTTTATTATAAATGCAGATTTTGCTTGTGTGTGGTGTGTGTGTGTGTGTGTGTGTGTGTGTGTGTGTGTGTTCATGCAAGCATATGTGTGTGTGTGTGTGTGTGTGTGTGTGTGTGTGTGTGTGTGTGTGTGTGTGCATACATATGTGTGCATGTGTGCGTGTGTGTGTGCATTTAGAGAAAGAAAGTGGAAGGGGGTTGGGGGGTGTTCAAAGAGACAAAGAGACAGTAGACTTAGAAATGTAATGCATTGTCCATGGGCCATTATCTTCCTGTACAGGTCCCGTGATGCTGTGCCAATGGTGGACACCAAGGCGCCTCCTACCTACATGCACCTTCACCTCAAACTGAAAAAGCTGCAAGTGAGATACCTTGAATCAATAGGTTTTTGTGTCATGATTATCAGTCATAAGATAAGTAGAATCCCTTGTATTTACCATATGGCTTTTACAATAGATAAGAGAAATAATTTTTCTTCTTGCTCTTGTTAATGTGTTGTTGTGTGTGTGTGTGTGTGTGTGTGTGCGTACCTGCACACGTGTGCGTGCATGTGTGCCTATGTGTGTGCACGCATGCATGGTGTGTGTGTGTGTGTATGTGTGTGTATGTATCATGTATGTGTGTGTGTGTGTGTGTGTGTGTGTGTGTGTGTGTGTGTGTGTGTGTGTGTGCATCTAGTTTGTCTTGTAAGAAGGTGACCTAAAAAAAGTCAGTGAATAATTTTCACTTTTATTCTTAATAAGTTGAGAGATAAAATTTAAAAGGGAAAATAGACTGAAAAATACAACTTTACAAGCAGTTCTTTTATATATTTTTGTCCTTCTGTTCATCTACTGGCTTGCAGACCTATTGAGGCAATAAACAACAAGTTCAATTTTCTTGTTCAGTGATTAGATAAGAAGATGCTGATTGTAATTTCATTCCATGTAATTATATTCTAAACAATTTGAAAAGTATGGCTAAAAAACATTAAGAATATAGGAACGAGTTTTTATTTCATTCTTTGAAATGCTAGAAACAAATATAGACAAGGTATTAGCTTTAATATCACTTTATACTGCACAGCTTGTTTTGTAGGTGGATTAAAACAAAAAGGCCATGCCAGCATTCAAGGAAACAAGATGGTTGCTCAGCTTGCCAAGAAAACTACAAAGAGCTAGCAGATTCTCTATCCCTCATACCAGCCAGACTCCTGAAGCTCAGACTTATGTTGAAGACCTCTGGCAAAGGGACTGGAACACAAAGACAGACAATAGACTCCTTCAAACCTTAAACAGTTTATGCCATCTGCTACTGGTGGCCATAAAGAAGAAACACTTTTGTGCCAATTGCACATAGGCACAACATCACTTTACATCCAGTCGTTTCTCATGAAAGGCAAAGAAACTCTGCGGTACATTCCTTTTGATGTGCCACTCATTTAAGAACATGTTCTTTCAGACTGTTGGGAGTGGCATGGTATCAGACATGAACACTTTACAACAGACTCCATGAAAACCATGCTCAGAGGTATCCCACCTGATGTATATTTATTACTCAATATTAGTTCCTGAAAGAGAGAAACGTGTTTTTTTTTAAAACCAGATCCAAGATTTTAAAGAAGAAAGATTTAAAAGCAATTATGGCATGTTTTTTTTTAGAAAATCTTCATTAGATTGTGTGCATGTGATTTCTTTTTCAATCATCTATGCAGAGAATGACTATGTTGAATTGACGGCCCTGAAGTGAAATGGCCCTTGCGGTCAGCTGGGCTGAAAACAACATAAACTGAGGTAGAAAAGAAGTTGTGAGTGGTAATTTCATCTTGCCCTTTATATTTTGCCCTGCAGCTGGAAGAGGAGCGACTGGCCACCATTGAGCGAGACAACCGCATTCTTCTGGAGAAAATGTCCTACATCATGAGAACACGAGGCAGAGTGGACAACCGCAACAACTATGAATATAAGAGGTGAGTATATTGAAGACTGCCTGCGCACATTGTTTTACAGAATATCCAGATGCGTTCAGGTTTTATTGTTTTGTTTGCTTGTTTGTTTGTTTGTTTGTTTTTTAAAATTAATTCAGAGGGAGTGGTTGCATCATCTTCAAAAGGTTTGGATGGTGGAATTTGGCACACAGCAGGTTGTCAGTCCCTGCAGGAATTGCGTGCGTGCGTGCATGTGTGTGCTTCTCATCTTTATCGTCCCTTCAGTGACATTGTACTCGCACAGCTCATTCTGGTTTCTGTTTTATGCAGCTACACACAGTTGTTGTGTTTTTTTTCCCCCAAGTCACAGCCCCAATCCCACAGTCCACAGAGAGCAATCTGTTTCAATGTCATCATGAGGCAGCCTACCTGAGGAGATGCTGCGCTACTGCCTTGTCATTCTGTGTTCAGTGGTGCCTGTTCTGATCCA
>JADBJO010024506.1:12500-25081 GCA_016801955.1 Conus betulinus
GTGGTGTAGTGGTTAGCATCATGGGGCTGTGGTGGGATAATGGGAGTTTGAGTTGTGTGCTTTTTTTTCCTCTGGTCATATTCTCTCCGGATCATAGTGTGAGACAATTGGAACCACACAGTCCAGCTTTATCCACTTCATTAATGTGTGTGTCTTTTTGTCTGTTAAGGCCTTCTGTGTTATGTGTGTGGTTTTTTTTTTCAACATGCTGTTAAATTGTATTCATTAGCTAAGAAGATGGAAGCAGCCAATTTAAAAGGAAGGAAATGTAAGAGAGATCTTCATTTGATGCTAACTATTTTTTAGTGAAAAGGAGTGCTTGCATGTTTGATCCTAGAGAGAAAAGGAAGCACTCCTTTTCACTAAAAATAGTTAGCATCAAATGAAGAGAGAGAGAAGGAAATCTATCTGTTTTTTCTATTTGGGGGTTTGCTTTTTTGTCTGTTTTCATAAGAGTCAGTCATGTACCTGTTTTGTATCACTGCACCGTTTCATGACGTTGCAGGAGAAGAGGAGACGTCAGAAGGGGGAGGCCCAGGAGAATGTCAATGCCAGCCAGCAGGAGGAGGAAGAAGAGGAAGCCGAGATTGAGCAGCAGAAGGCTGTGGACGATGAGTAAACAAGGGAGAGAACGCCTGGAAAAGAGGATGGCGTGAATTCCTCATTCAACACCCTATCCCATCCCCCACCCTCACTCATCGCTTCCCTCCCTATCCCACATCCCATGCAGGATGGTTCGAGAGGTTGTTACGTTACAGATTATGCAGTACTGATGAGAACAATAGCATTTTTTTAATGTGACATTTTCCCTAAAAAAAATGGTTGAACTGCCTGTCTAGTCTGTTGGTGTCCTTTTGGATTCTCAGCTTGTGAAGGCTGCTGGTGTGTCGTGCCTTCACTGGGTACGTTTTCAACATAACTGCCCTTTGTTACCTGTTTTGTAGCATTTTTTTTTTTTACAAATTTCACTATAAGGTTACAATTTTCTGTTCAAAAAAGAAATCACAAATTGCATTTACAGAAACAGATAAAAGAAAGAAAAAAGCTGTTAAAAAAAGACTTGGGAAAAAATGCTTGGGTATGTGGATGATCCACATGACAAACGTGAATGCAAGCATCCTGTGTGCATGTGATCAGGCTGCTTTTTGCCTTTCATTGAAAAGGGGTTTGCCTACAGACAATCATTGCCATGATCTTAAAATGGTGGCACATGCTTTCCTTATAAATAGATTGCCAGCGGGGCTTAATGTCTTGGAGATTTTTCCCTCCTTCCCCCACCCCTCCCCCAGATGATAGAGTCACTACATACTGATTTACAGCATGGGATTATCCAGACAAGCTGAGATTCTACTGGTACACCAATGGCCAGTAAATGCAGTACAAGAATTCCATGGCAGAAGGTCGCAACATCACCAAGAAAATTGCATATTCATGTAACCACTCCTTTGGAAACATCCAAGAAAAAAAGCTCTCATTCAAGCACATCGGTTCAAAGGCCATGGCATACGTATGTTTTCCAGACATCAGCATACATATCTACCATAGTCCCATGAAAACTCACTCCAATCTCGTTACAGAAGTAATGTTACAGTCACATTTTGGACTAGTGGAACCCCAGTTTTGAAAATAACCAGAGGTTGTGAGGTCATGGACCATTGTTCATCATGGAGCTGTGACAGTATGTGAACAGACTATTCTTCATGTTTTGAGCTAGGTCTCTGAAAAGGCTTGATTTATGTAACACATTTCTGTTACTAGGCAGTCTCTTCCATGTGATGTCTTGTAGGAGGCTGAAAGAGCGTTTTGCCAACTAAAGATGAAGGCTGCTGTTAGCTTAGACTGGGTCATATGCAGTAATTTTGAGACTATATGTTTATATGTGAAATCACTATGCTGCTTTTGCCCGTGATCTCAAAATCATTATTCTGTTTGAATCTTAATTTTGGAGAGAAGTCAAGTAAGAGATTTTCATTTCACATGAATACTTTTCTTGGATGTTGGCGACACTCGTCCAATTTTTCTCCCATTCACTTCTCTCTTCCACCCTCATATACACACCACACACACTCATTACACCTGACACAGACTTGAAGGGACTGCATTTTCTTGGCTTGTTAATGATTTGGAATACAATTTGCAATTCATGTTGGAGTGAACACTGAAGATCTTTTAGTCTGTCCATTTCTTGATATGATTGAAAATGAGATGCATTATTTGTTGAAGGCTGTAAACCTTTTCTGTTGTTGTTGTAAACATTTTTGTTTTATACTCAATTTAAGATCTGGGACTCCCCCAGAAATGTGTAAGATATGAAATGCATAAATGAGAATGCTCTAGTTTTACCTTCAGTCATAGCTTTTGCTACTGTTCTTCTGAAGAATTCCTGTGCCAGTGCCACTCAGCACCATCGGTACGTCCCGGAGCAGAGAATTGCCAAGAACAAAACTTGCCATCCATCAGTTAGACAGGAATGGAAACTCAGAATGTTCCTGGTTCACCTGATCATTTTAACCCATAATCAAAACGATAACAATAGTTAGATTATCAATCAAAATAAAATTGCTGATCATGGTTTTTGAAATTGTAGTTAAAAGGGATATTTGACTGTGATGTATACTTGTGAATGTGTTGTTATTATTACATCTGGTACACCAGTTTTTTTCTTCTTTTTCTCTTCCCGATACCCCATTCGTCCTAAGCCACACTCTGGCTCGTTTTTGCACATCCACACCCAGCCTTTGTTCTGCTGCAGTCCCAAGGCCTGTAGTCCACTGAGAGTTATCGGTATCAGGACACCCACCAGAGTAGACACTGCTCTGTTGCTAAGTCACGTTGATGGCTTCAGTAGTGACTGTTCAGGATATATTGGTATTACCTTCATGATAAACCTGTAAGAGTGAAACATGAGTTGCTGCCTATGTTAAGTCCTTTACTCAATGTTTCATGGGTTGTACTATTTGTGTCCACACCTGTGACTTTGGAGGGCATACCTTGCATAGGTAGCCAGTCTATATGCTGTATGTCTTCCTCTTCGTGCTGTTGTTTTATGTTAGGCTGCAAGCAGTGCGAAGCATTTGTAAGGAAGGACGGTAAGGGCTACCTAACTGCCAGAGGCAGGCCATCACTTGTGTTAGGCATGCGGTGAATATTCCAACTCGCCTTTTGGGCAAGAGCGATGCAGGTTAAACATCTGCCACAGAGAAATGATGGTTCAGCGTTATTTTGCTGTTATACAACAATGATCTCAAGAGATGGATATTTTGTGTCACAAAGCTACCATTTCAAGTAGTTTATGATGTCAGAGTCGTAACAGATTGAGGAAATCAGAATGGAGCACTCACGCTGTTTAGTTCTGGCCACTTGCTGACAGAATGGCAGACGATGACAAATTGTGTGTTCCTGAGGTTTTTCTTTGTCATATAGTACATGACTGAATTTAAGATTCTCGGCAATGAATTGGCAGGTGGTTCTGCCAGAGGGTAGGTAAATGCTTTGTCTACCAATCCCCTGGGCAGATCAAGAAAAACCATTATGTCCTACCTGTATTATGTGTGATGAAGCAATGTGGTAACCACTATACATCCTGATTGAGGCTTGCTAGTCAGTCATATCTCCACCCTATTACATCTATCGGAACTAGTCTGCACATTATACCACTAACCATATACCTTTCTTGGAAATGGTTAAACAAAAGAAAATACATTTTTTCTTAAATTATCATTATTTTTTGTTGTTGTTGTGATCTCAGACACTGATACAATTATTCTTCCTAAGTCCACATTACCACAAAAGTATTATTTTCTGACTGTTAACCCTTTTAATGCATGTATCATGTATCGTTTGGCTCCTGTCGGTCATGAATCTCAGCCTGTGACTGATTTTTTAGATATGAACATTTCTACAATGTGAATTTTGGTGAGGAAACCAGTGATATAGTAACCATCCAGTGCTAAGGGAAAAAATTATGGTTAAATTTACAAGAAGTTCGTGGCTTATGGATATAATGCATGGATAGAATGATGTTTATGCAGTACATTTGCCGATGTGCTTTCTATTTTGTTGTCATTGCTAAAAGGGGAGTTCTTCACACAGTGGTTGTGCGTTTGTTTGTGGTTTGTGTCAATGGGGACATGTGTATGAATGCAGCATGTTTGTATGTGTGTGTGTGTGTGTGTGGGGGGGGGGGGGGGGGGGGGGGCAAAGGAATGGGGGAGGGGGAGCATGTGTGTTCATGTTATCTCTTGGATATGAAAGAAAGGATAACTGTTACATAGAGGTTACATTGTCTTGTCACAGTTCTCATTAATGCTAGCTGTTCATGTCACCCCAGTATTGAAATGGTTCATAAGCAGTGTTAAACTTCAGTCTACTTCATTTCTTAGTGTTGAAGTTTTACATGAATGTTTTAAATATCAGTGTCATCATCTCTACACTTTACACCCACCAGTCACCCATTTCTTCTTCATGCACAACGATCACTGGTCACTAATTATTGACGACTTCGGATGTTATTTTACACATTTTTTGTTTAATGACCTGAGCTAGTTGCGACAAAACCGTTATACATGTGTATCAGTATTGCTTGTTGACTTGCCTCCTCCTGTTTACTTTTTTTTTTAAAATCCATGTGCCTGTTGTTGTTTTCCAACATGTTTTACATCTTTGTAGACGTGTGATATTTGAGTATTATATTGTGATGAATAGAACTTCTTTTTTTTTTCGATAGAAAGAGAATTTTTACAGAAAAAGTGATAGATTTATAAACATTTACACTGAAGTATATGTGGGCATGCTTTATTTTCAGAGTGTGGTGGAATAGGCCCGAAGGCAATTTCACAGCCAGATGGTAAGGGTTATGGGTTTATTTGCATGTGAGTGTATATGCATGTGTGTGCATGTGTATATATGGTTGTTTGGGGAGGACAGTTACGTTTTATTTCATGCTTGTGGTTTTTTTCCTCGGGTCAGTAAACATCAGAGTATTATGTGTACAGTGTTGTGTGTATTGTTTTCAATGAATGAATTTCTCTCTCTCTCTCACTCTCTCTCTTTCTCTCTCTCATGTTTGCGTGCATTACTCTCTCTCTCTCTCTCTCTCTCTCTCTCTCTCTCTCATGTACACATGCATGGAAGTATTGCATGCATGAAGATCTGTCATGTATAAATGCATGTTCACCTTCACACCCATGCAGACAAATGTATCTCACAAGGACACATACATACAACTATGTACACACTCACCGCACAAAGCAAACTACATGAGTATAAACATATTTCACATATGATTTTACATACACAGTGTGACATGCATACATTTAGGAATTTTTCTACTAAGAGTAGTTCTTGGATGTACTTACCTGAGAAAACGTATGCATTATTTCTACATGGTGAGATTACAGCTGCAGTCTAACAGAGGCATCAAAGCTTGAATGGAAGGCTAGTTTTTGAAAACACTTCGAGGTCTGTAAAAGCCAAGCTGCTGACTGGTTAAACACAACGTGGCAGGAGTTGTAAATAAATGTTAGCGAACCGCCAAGAGAAACGTTGACAAACGAGTCACAAGACAAAACACATTTCACACATGATTTTACATATAAATGTTTTGTCTTGTGACTCGTTTGTCCACGTCTCTCTTGGCGGTTCGCTAACATTTATTTAAGATTTGTTTAGATTTCCACCTGCAGACGTCTCACTTTGCAACTAGTGGTAGGAGTTGATGCCCCTGGTAGGGTCTCCCGTGTCAGACGGGTTGTGGGTGAGGGACCTGACAAAATCATAACCCGCCTTTTCCTGCTCTTATCTGTTGCCATTCTTATAGGATCTTTTCTATCTTCTTCTCCCCGTCAAGTCTTCTTTTTCAACATTCTTATTTCCTCTGAAGTCTTCTTAACATAAGCTGTGTTTACCGTGCGGTGCAACCTGTGATGGAGGGAAATGAGCTCCTGGTGATTGAGAGGGCGGGTGCTCTCAACGCATCTGTTTGGATCAATTCTCTTCTAAACAGGAGGTACACACTGGCCCATGCGTATCAACCCCCGCCCCCCCCCTCCCCCCCCCCCCCGCCCCCCACAATCCACCCCCCACCCTCCCACCATCCCACCTTCTCCGATTGGGACTGCATTAAGTCAGGCAGTTCCCCGGCTGGCCAAGGTAATCTGTGTAGTACTCGGCTGTCTGTCCCTGGGGAGTTGAGCATGATCGGGAGATAGGGTTGGTGGGCTTCTGTTTCTCATGAAACCCTCCCAAAGGCTGGAAGGGGCCAAGACAGCGATTTCTTGACTCTGGCACCTTAGTAATACTCCATGGTGGGTGGGTGATGGAGGGATGAAAACAAAAAGAAAGACAACATGGCTTCTTCACAAAGAACCCACCTCCCCCACCTCCACCATCCCCCTGAAACCAATAAATGAAAAGAAACGGAAAGTGCAGTTAATTCATCAAGGTTATCACAGGAATCAAGATAGTGATAATGAATCTGACTCAGAAGCTAGAAAAAAAAGACAGCGTTCTGGGCTTCCGGGCTTGTGTTGAAAGGAATCGTAGAAGAGAAACCTATGATCATCTGCACTAATTTTTTTTTTCTTTTCCATCCAAAAGGGTTTTCAAGGCATTGTAAATCTATTAAAAGGCTTCGAAACGGCTCTTTTTTTTTTTTTTTAAAACTAAATGCTAGTCCAAGCGCCGACCAGAACGGCTTCGAGGTGCTGGAGGATAGGGGGATCAAGGTGACTCCTCACAAACAACTGAACTCATCGAAAGGAATCATAAGGTGTCCTGATCTTAAAAATGCCTCGCAGGCACAAATTAAGAGTGAGCTGGAGCCACGAGTGTGATTGATGTTCACTGGGTGACCGTTGAGTGACTGTTAGGAAAGGATCAGGTCGAGTTGTTTTGGACTTTTTTGTTCGCCATGCCTACCACAGGCCGTCAAAGTGGCTACCTTGTTGTGAAAGTTGAACTCTACGCCCCATCTCCAATGAGATGTTTCTGTTGTCAGAAATTGGGCCGTGTTCGTGACAGGTGCTCGGGGGACGAGATCCGTGGTCTGTGCTGCAAAGCAGTCTATGAAGGCGTTTAACAGAGATCAGCGTTTTGTGGCAAATGTGGTGGCAACCACCCCTCTTTCTCGCGGGATTCTTTGAAATTGAAACTGAAAGGAATCATTCACTAAGTTAAAAACAACACCGAATTCCCTTCCGGGAAGTTTAAAACAAACAAACGAAAACAAAAACAAAGCTGGTGTTGGCAGTCAGCCCCGATCAGGTCTGCTGCACCCAGTCACCGTCAGGGAAGTCCAGTGTCTGTCTCCTGTGAGACGGACGCTTTTTACTTTTCAAAAATCTGTTCAAAAAAAAAAAAAAATCTAACTTGTGTAAAGGACAAAGCGGGTAAAAGATCTTACAATTCTGCCTGGGAAGTCGAGCGCCCTCAGTGCAGGCGTTAAACCCGCTGCCCCCAGTCTCTCTAGCAGTCAGGAAAGTCTGCTGCTGAGCAGGCTGGGGAACCAACCCCTCCGAGATTCTCCCGACCTTGCTCCACTGGGACAAACGGGAACAGAAAACCGCCCGTTCCCCCTTTAGTGCCTTGGAGCCCCGCTGGGGGGGGGGGGGGGGGGGGGGGGGGGGGGGGGGGGGGGGGGGGGAGGAGGAGGGGGGATAAAGAGAGAGAGAGATTATGAATGAATGAATGAATGGTTTATTGAGATAAGTTTACAAAGCCCATTCTTAACGGGAATTGGGGTGGGGGTTGTACACAGTATAGCTTTTCAAAGAATAAATACAAAAGATACATGTCAGAAACAAAACAAGATCGCAGTGAGGAAACCAGATGGCCGAAGAAATGTAACACTAATACGACTGTCAATACAAGTGGAAACACGTTCATCCAGAGTCATCACGATTTCGGTGTGTAACAGCTGTGCTGTCGCTGTGGTCCTGTGATAACAGAGAGAGCTGTCCATGTTTCTTTTCATTTCCTGTAGATATGTCAAAATGTCACTGATTGTCACACTGTCTGAAGGATCACTCTGTGGCTGCTTCAGCTAAGGAAATGTCTTCGGAGAGAGAGAGAGAGAGAGAGAGAGAGAGAGAGAGAGAGAGAGATTAAACTGCTTGCTTTCAGGTCTGACTGAGGATAGTGAGAAGAACTAACAGCTATTCTCTTGTTTAGCCAATTCCACACACCGTAACGGTTGACCATGGTCACCATTCTATTTTTTTTTTTTGTTTGTTTTTTGTTTTTTTTTAGTTTTTGTTGTTTTTTTTTTAACTTTAGGCAGAAGATTCGCAAATCAGTCAGTCATCATATGACGGTAACATTGCTCCAAGAACGGCGAAATCCTTCAGCAGCCAATGTCTGCTTATCAAAGCTTAGAGTGAGGTGAGAGGGAAGGAAATAAAAGAGGGGGGTGGGGGGGGTAACTGTGTGAGCTTATACACTCATTTTGAAAAAAGGGGGTAGCTGAGTGAGCATATGAGCTCATTTTGTAAAAGTGGGTGATCCAGGACATGTGTAAGCTGCAGAATGTCATATTGTCCACTTATACCCCTTGTCCATACACAACTGTTGGCATGTGCCGAGAGAAGAAACCCGCCGAGAGCGACACCTCGTAGAGTTTTTGCGTAACATTAGCCAGACGGCTCTTGTGGTGTTGGGGTGGGCATTGTGTTTAGAGACGCCGCACACTTTCAGGAAATGATCGACAGAACAGTCCATAGCGATGTCAGGCACGTTGACCAGCAGCAGCTTCAGCACACGAACCAGAACTCCAGTGATGTAGGCGTCATCCACGGTGAAGGCCCTTACATAGCGGGACACGTTCAACAACCGCGGGATGAGTTCCGCCGTCATGACGTAAGTCGCTCCAGTCAAATAGGTCGGGTAATAGCCGTACGGATAGTCTGAAACATTCACGAAATGCTTACTGCGTCTACTACGATGAACTACAGACGTGTAGGAGCAGAGAATTTTCCCGAGGATGGCCACGTGCCTTTGCCTGCTGTGCTGCTGAAACCAGGTGTGCACCAGCTGGTAGAAGATTGGGACATTCAGAAAATGGTCCTCATCCACACGGGCCACGTACCTCACGTGCTGGCATTGCTGAGACAGCCAGTGCATCCCAGCCAGCATCTTCACCGTCATCTGACGGTAGCCATCCTCAACGTCCACGTACAGCAGGTCTCCGTGGGATGCTGCTTCCTTCTCCACAGACAAGCTGATGTCATTCGACGTTCTCAGTGCTGCTCCCGTCTGCACAGACGTGGTGACGTTGTTCGACGTTTCCTTGGGCGGTCGACCCAGGAGAAACAACACCACCATGTTGATTCCATGATCCAGGTCAGGCCATAACCCGGAGCCCCACGTTGCCCGGATAGTGTCACGGAAAACCCCGTCTGGAAGGAGAGGAGGGCACGAGGAAGAGAATGTCCAGTCCACCCCTGCAAAATTGGGGGTGAGGTTGAATGAGGAACGTGGGTCACGACCTCCGTGACAGGGTGAGGAAGGGGCTTGAAGTAGTCTTCAACAGGTATTTTATCCTTGTGGAACAACCTCATCTTGCAGATTGTCGACAATATCGGCTTCTCTCTCGTCCTCAGCGAGGGTCGAGGAGAACTGATGCTTCGAGTGGATGTCAGCAAGGCCGGGCTGAGAGGGACGATGCACTTGTGTTGTGGGAGACTTTATACCAATGGAGAAGATGGTCAAGGTTGTGTGGCAGCGACAGGGTGATCAAGAACATCAGGATGCCATACGCTGCTGCCGTTATGCACAGCATCCGCTGAAGGCGCCATCGTCGGGGGGTCATCTGCAGAAAAAAACATACTGATCAGTACTGGACTGGATTGATTATACTATGACAAGAGTTGGGGGTGAGTCGGTGTGTCCTCTTGGGGAAGGACTTCGAATATCTTCTCTATGAGATTATGTTAAAATTTCGCCTCCACCCTCTCTCTTACTAGTGGTGGAAGGAGCAGCTTTGAGGTACTAGTCATTAGCTCAAGATAGGATTTCCCAAAGAGAGCGCAAAACAGTTCATATATCTTCAACCTATTAGAAATTATACAGATGTTCTTTTTAAGAGTTGTGATATTGATATTACATCAATTTCAAGTAGTCCCATAATACCGTCATTCCTCAATGGGTGCATATTTCTGCTAGATTTGATACAGATTATACAACTCTCAAAAAAAAAAAAAAGAAAAAAAGATAACATCAATCTTATATCTGTTGAAGCAAAAAAAACATCTAGAAAATAAGTATCCGAATCATTTAAAGATTTACAGATGGTTCAGTTTTGGAATTATACACAGGGGCTGGATTTGCTATTTCTGCTTTAAAGATAAGAAAGTCATTTTGACTAGGAAAAGGTTTTTCTGTATTTACTGCAGAACTATATGCAATTCTTATGGCCTTATCCTTCATGGCTGATACTGATATTGCGATTATAGCATTTTACTTTGTGTTGACTCAAAATTTGTTCTTTACAGTCTGCAAAACTGAAATGCAAAAGTTCGAAAAATTTTATATTTGATGTAAAATCCTTAATACAATCAATTATATGTAAAGGTATTAATGCAGAATTTTGTTGGATTTCCATCTTACTGTGGTATTTGGGGAGAATGAAATGGCTGATAGATCAGCGAAGGAGTTATTAGAAAATAGCCTGATAGTACACTAAAATTAGAAAAATATGAAATAAATTCGATATTGGAAAGATTTAATGACAGAAAAAGCTTCCTTCAAAATTCGATTAAATTCATGGAAGACAAAATTTTCAAAAAATGTAGAATGTGCTTGTGGTCATCCAGTATCAGTTGAACATATTCTTTTTGATTGCCCATTGCTATCCCTATTATACAACATATCTGGGATAGATGTAGCAAAAATGGGATCTTTAAATGATATTATCTACAGCGAAGAAATGATACATATTGCATCTGTTTTATCCAGCACTATACTTGCAAATTCATTGTAAATATTAAGTTATTTATAGTTATTGTATTAATGTTCATATGTAGCCTTTCACACATGAGTGCATATTCACACACACACACACACACACACACACACACACACACACACACACACACACACACACACACACAAACTCTTACACAGCCCGTTTAAATTTGCTTGTTTTTTTGTGGATTGGTTCGTTTTTAGTCTAATATCACCATTGTTGTGAACAGACGTTAAATTAAATCAATCTCTTGTGGCTGGTGACTGATCCTGCTGTGTAGACCGGCTAGGTTGTGGGGTGTAGTCGCCACCCGCCTTGCCCGGGGTAGCCACAATCAAGGTCTGCGATGAAGAGAGCCTGGTCTGTAGTATATAGTAGCTGCGAGTTTGGCTTGTCGAGTTCATACAATTGCCCTCTACCTTTCAGAAGAGGTGTGAGAACTCCAGCCAACAAAGGATAACTGTAGTGTAGAGTTTCTACCACTACATTATCAATCTCCACTGTTGTTTAGAGGTTGAGTGGAGTTTACAAAAGGGTAGGAGATAGTAATACAATGCAAAAAAAAAAAAAAAAAAAAAATCAGTCATATAACTCAATGTTTCTTATGAATTAAATTACATTAACTTGGAATACACTCAGAGCACACACACACACACACACACACACACACACACACACACACACACACACACACACGCACGCACGCACGCACGCACGCACGCACCCACGAACGCACGCAAGCACACACGCATGCGAACACATACACACTCGAACGCGTATGCGCACACGCGCTTGTCACACACACACACACACACACACACACACACACACACACACACACACACGATTCAATGTACGTTTTCTTCTACATGGCCAAATTCATCCTCTTCGTGAACATCTTCATATAACATAGCAGAAATTGATTCTTCCTGATTCTATCACTACTAGACAGTCGTCAACAGTGTGTCGTCTTAATTCTTCAACATCCAGTCTATTGCCTTTCAGACGTGAAGTTCCTAAGAGCTGAAGTTTAAGGTCAATTGTATTTCCCTTCTACACTAAGCTATCTCTTTCTTCATTCAAAAGAAGCTTGTGAACTTTTTTTTGTGATGATACCACGATTCATACAAACAGCTCCCACTTTAATATAATATCAGGTGTCCCAGTTGGCTCAGTGGTTAGAGTGCGAGTCATTAAGTGGAAAAATGAGCATGTCCAGAAGGTCATGGGTTCGAATCCCAGCCATGGCTCGTCCCAAGATGGGAAAAAAGGGGGCAGCAGGGGGACATCCGGAGTCATGAACCGGGTGTGGCCCAACCCCCCTAGAGTCTCAGGAGATAAGGGCCGAAACACTTGCTTGAAGGGGGCTTCTCTTCTGAGGACTCTCTGCTGCCACGCTCTCCACGAGTTTCTTTCTAATATGTATGTACGGGTACAGAAGTTTGTTGATATCTTATGTGAATGGTACTATGTGCATTGAATGATTATGTCACTTACTCCCAGTAAGACTAAATTCGTGCTCATGACGGCGTATCAAAACGGCAAAATATGAAACAGTTCCATTCGGTATTTTATCAGAATGCAAGAACTGAAGAAGCAGATGATCATCGTGTTCCAGGCT
>JADBJO010024507.1:0-5000 GCA_016801955.1 Conus betulinus
AAGCATGGAAAGCTATACCACGTAAAACAATTGGGTAAAAAAAAACAATAATATGATTTAGACCTTAATATGTTGCCAGTCCTAACTTAAGTCTGCTTTTTGTCTGTCAAATGGTACAATACGTTTTGTTCATACTTTGTATTCTTTTTCATATGCTGTTCAGTCCATGAAATGTTTGTGAATATGATACATTTAATAACTGAACTGCTCCACACGGAGCACCCACCACAAACACAGTCTATCTGTGTCAATTTGCAAGGTGTCATGGTAAGTTTAGAACACAAGGATTCTCCGAAGACACAACAGGTAATTTGAAAGAACAGTAGTGGGGTATCCCTTGTCCTTTTGGCCACATGCAACACAACACATGAACAATGTGTACCCTCGACAATTGGAGAGGATCACGTGACAACAAGAGATGGATTCTGTTTCACTGTCTCTAGCAACAGTTGTAAATTTTCTGGCATCATGAATAAAAAGGTGGGGTACTCATTTAGTGTTGAGGGTACTATGTGCGCATCACACAGCTGTTTTCTTTGTCTTACAGAGCGGTGACTTCTGATCAGAATCAACTTGTGAAAAGACTAACAGAGTTTTGGACAGAAAACAACGGTATGCACGATACGCCAAAGAGAATGGACCACACTATCTAGCTGTTTTTCACACGACAAATATCACCTAGGCCAGAAAGAAGCAATACCCTTACACGATGGCTGAAGAGGGAAAAGGCGAAGCTCTGGTATATAGCACAAGCGGCTAAATAGAAGGATGCTTAAAAAAAAACATATTTATGTTTAGCCAGTTCAACAACATGCGGAAAAATCTGTAAGAAGAATGCCAAAACAAAGCTGACCATGGCCCAAGCTTTCATGCATCATGTTGTAAAATGAACATAAGGTAAGGTTTTATCCATCACTTCTGTGTACTGTGAGGAGTTGTTACATCCTGCTGACTCAAGAAGACACGTGGTTCTCACATCTACAGCCTGACTCACCTTGTTCAGTAAAACTGGTGGTAGATTGTGGAAATGTCAGACGAGGCCAGAACGGAGTGTACATGCCCACCCCGGTCCATTTTGAACTCCTCCCTCTAAACCCCACCCCACCCCCCCACCCACCTTCCCTTCCAAATAAAAGTCTGATTGTTGAACAAGATCGTCAACTACAATATGCAAAAACACTCAGTGTTCTGATCGTTTGGGTTGCGTACAATCTTATGTACATTCTGCTCTGGACTACAATAACTTTGGAAGAATCTATGACTAGTGTCTTCGTATGGGTGAATCTCACTTTCTTACATTTAGTTCTGTTGAGTTTCGTATCCTTTTCAGATGTTCCATGCGATTACTGTTTGCAACCAAGTAATTTTATCCGTTGTTCACAAAAAAGCCTTTTCAATTTTTCATAATAAAATGCTTTATTGTTCTCAGTATAAATGATCAGCGTTTCACTCGGGCATTGGTATATCTTGAAATCAGTGTTTTCGAAATTTTTCGTTTCCTTTTTTTATTCATCTTATTTGTAAAGCTTTCATCAGATCTGTGAACCCTTCTTCAGGGAAGAAACAGTGTCATCTGGTCAATATCCTGTTTCTATTGGAAATCACTGGTTTGTTTGGCCATGTAACTGGAAATAAACTTCCTTTCTTATCTGTTAGTTTCGTTATACATGTTTTGTTAAAGACTTTGTTGACGAAGACGTACGCTATTAAAACTATGAGAGTACTTTTTTCAGATAAGTATGGAATTAAGGTTACTCACATATGGCCTATGAAACATAGTGAATGAACAGAACATTAAGACAGAAAACAAGAAAACGCTCCCCCACAACAAAAGCATTCTGGATGATATGAAGGGGTAAACAAAAGATCGAGAGTTTATCATAATTTCCTGCTGGAACCTATATTTATGCACTCTTCATTAACGTACCTAAATTTGAAGAATTAGGATACATAATTTAGCAATTTAAATCTAATAGTAATATAAGTACTTCTGTATATTTTTTTTCTCTCATTATATTTATTCACATATGTGTATATAAACACACTTACATAAAAACCCTAGTAAAACATGAAAAAATGATTAAAAACAACAACGACAACAACAACAACAACTGCAACAACAACAGCAAACAGACACATGAAAAGATGATAAAAAAACAACAACAACAACAGCAACAACAACAACAACAACAGCAAACAGACCAAAAAAAAAGTCTTACTCCTTCACCTTGAACCAGGACTTGGGTCGACAACAGCACAGCAGCAACAAGAAGAAGGATTGTCAGTTTCTCCATGATAAGGTTTTTTAATGTCTGAAACACCCAAACAGCAAGCTATTTCTATAAGACGGATCTCCCCAGAAGTTGATTCCACAATGCCAAAACAGCACCTTGACAAACACAAACAACTACAAGGAGACTTAGGACGTTCTGAAGAAGACAAATTGTCCTGATACGCATTTCTAGCAACAACATAACGAAAGTGGCCAATGTATTTTGATCAAGAACATATATTCCATTCTTGTTACGAATGGTTTCGATATTTATTCAATCTCTTTTCCTGATTCACGAGATCGTAAATCCAGCACTGACTCATAAATGAGTTCTCAAATATCAACTTTCTGTAGTGAACATTCAGATAGCATCAGCATGCACCACAAAGATCGCACACTAATTGGCTAAGGCTATCTAGATGGCCGTTTTAATCAGCAATAGATTCTCTAAGTCATTTTCTCAATGCTGCAGCCACAAATACATTTACATACCTGTCTAGACCTTCCCATACTGCCCACAGGAATACTTCATGCACTTTGCTCATCATCCACTGACTGAGTTTCTTTCTTTTCACACATAAAACACAATGGCCTTTTTTAGTCTCTTGACTGGACGGAAGATTGAAAATCTGATTGAAAAGTATATTTCTACACTTCATTTTCTTCAATACATTTGTCATGTTTCTTGCATCTTTGCGTCAAATATTGCGTCTGCCAAAGAGAGCACAAGATGCACACCGATTTCCTGTGATCAGATGTCAAACGCATTCCAAACAGTTGATGTTTTTAAAATATTTTCAGTCCTGTTGCTTAGGCCATCGTTCTTTTTAGAAATAAAAAGGAATATTTCGAATGAATGAGCCGCTGACAGCATTTCTTATTTACACAGTTAAGATGTTTCTTTTCCCAGTCGTGAGGATTATCCATGTCATGAGACACGGACAGATCACTGGTATAATCGTGCACGGTTTAACCTTCAAACTGATTCATCTTTCACTTGTCATTTTACACCTTGACCACAAAACTCTACACATGGAAATCAAACGATCTCACAGTTCAGTGTAAATCTGAACCATCAACGTCTCTGCTATGAAAAACTCTGTCAACGCACAGCAGATGAACACTGTTCAGTCACAAATAAAAAATAAACCAAACATAGTAGAATGAATCACACAGCCGTTACGTACCATGTCAACTAAGTGTGCTAACTAGTTATTCAAACAGAAGCATTGTAACTACATCACCCCCACTAAAGCCACAAAACATTTACAGGAGTCTGTCCAGCACAAGCAGAAAGTCAGAAGAGACTACATGCACTGTGCTGCGGTAGTGGAATTCAATGATTTCAAGTGGGAGACGGGTGGGGGAGGAGGAAAAGAGTGATTGGGATGCCATTATGTCAGGCTGGACAAAATGCCCACTTGTGTTTCATATGTGAATTTTGGAAATGTAAGTATGGTCTTTAGAATGGTTTCATGCTTGTGGTTCCCACAATACATTTAAAGTCTGATTTAATGAGGATTATCTTTGTCTTTTTTAGTTTGTGTTAAAGAAATAAGATAATAATGATGATGATAATAATAATAATAATAGGAACATAGCATTCCAAAAGCGCCTTGCAAAAGATTCTAGGCGCTGACAATCCACACTCTCGTGTACACAACGGGCTGCCTACCTGGGTTGTGCAAAACGAAGAGTTTCCTGCCGGCGCTTCATTCAGTTGTTTCCCGTGTCATCCACTCAATATCGTTCTCTCAGTTTCCTCACTTCCCTTCATTCTTTTAATTCATCACGCAGGGTGCATGCTATGTGTAACGTATCATCTATACCAAACAGCCAAACTGGTGATGGGATTTTAGGTGTTTGCAAGACGTCATGCTGCGCGTTCACACTCGGAACCTCGGTTTATAGTCTCATTCGAAGGACTGTTTGCAAAATGGAGTCAGAACCAATGTTAACTCTGAGCGAAAAATCCCCCTGTACCAAAACGGCCAGACGGGGATTCGACCGATACAAAAGGTATTGTAATGCACTGTATTTTGTCCGGTTCCCTGCTGTGGGAAGAAAATTGTATTGTGACTCTGTAGTACTTATCTTAAATAAATGTTAGCGAACTGCCCAGAGAAACGTGAACAAAATACGACGAGCTTCGACTTCTTAGGTCTTCTTCAGGCAAGATACAAACAAATAGAACAAAGAAAATTCACTTGGCTTAAATTCAGGCTTTCCTTTCGCTGAACTCTGAAGCGATCTTTGTATCTTGCCTGAAGAAGACCTAAGAGGTCGAAACGCGTCGTCTTTTGTCTTGTGACTCGTTTGTCCACGTTCCTCTGAGCGGTTCGCTAACATTTATGTAAGATTTGTTTAGATTTCCGCCTGCGGTCGTCTCACTTTGCAACTAGATCTGTAGTGCTCAGTATCGTTGTGCGCCCTTTGGTGGTGGCGAGAGTATATTGATGGCTGGCTTTTGTTACTTTATGCTGTGCTTGATCATGCTTCTAATGTATTATGCATTTGTTTGATTTGATGGTTCAGACAGCAAACGAAAAATAGTAGAAACTTAACTTGTTGCCTGGCTGTCCATGTTCGTGTGGTGTGGGTCTGTGTAGGGAAAAGTCGTGCACGCATCCAAACTTCTTCAGGTGAGAGTCCGACAGCAAAAGACACACTGCACTCCATCCGTAACAAGTATGGTATACACAAAATGTGCCAAAGAGTGTTTCTTTTT
>JADBJO010024507.1:20000-25079 GCA_016801955.1 Conus betulinus
TTGTTTATATGCAGCACTCGAGGTGACCTCCTTTCGAATTGAGTTAAGTATAAATTAATCTCTGGATTGGCTATTTTCCAGGGAGGTACATCAGTCTGTAATGGACCATCATCAACAGTATCAAGGTCAATGCCAGCTGCCCCGAAGTGGGGCAAAATACGGATACCCAGTGGAGGAATCTCATTTGGCTTTAAGTCATATTTGGCTCTAAAAGGTGGGTTCATGACAATATCATAGGCAGGGTTTTCTGGACTAGCCCTCAGTTTCAGATAATAGTTCATGGAAAGACACAATCTCCTTAGCTCCAAAGGGGGTTCTCCAGATTCAACATACAGACTCTCTTTTGGAGATGTGCGAAATGCTCCCAAAGCAATCCGCAGTCCTTGATGATGAATTGGATCAAGAGCTTTGAGATAAGACTTTCGTGCGGATCCATATACCACACAACCATAATCTAGCTTTGGTCTCACCAAAGCCCGATATAATCGCAACAAAGTTCGCCTGTCCGCACCCCAATCAGTGTGACTAATAACCTTTAAAACATTCAAACCTGACTGGCAAGATTGTTAATGTACTTAATGTGAGGCAAAAAGGAAAGCCTACTATCAAAAAAAACCCCCAAAAATTTCACTTGTTTGGAAACTTTAATTACCTGACCATTGAGACAGATAGCTGTTCTAAGACCTGAGATCTTTTCCTATGGAAATGAATACACTCTGTCTTAGTAGCTGAAAACTTAAATCCATTTTCAGTGACCCACTGCTGAACACGATTAACACACAACTGAAGTTGACGCTCAGCTGCGGCCAAGGTTTTCCCCTTGGCAGAGATAGAGAAATCATCAACAAACAATGACTTATCAATCCCAGACTTTACTGACTGAACGATATTATTAATCTTGAGATTGAACAGGAGCGGAGGAGAAAGGCTACTACCTGAGGGACACCCATCTCCTGCTCAAAGGATCTGAGAAGGTAGAATGAAGTCTAACACTGAAATGCCTGTTAGACAAAAAAAAAATTAGCAATAAACATTGGTAAATTACCTTTGAAATCAAGTGCCTTCAAGTCCTGAAGAATTCCATACCTCCATGTTGTGTCATACTTTTTTTCTAAATCAAAAAGAATAGAAACTACATGTTCTCCATTAATCAAAGCATTCCTGATAAAAGACTCGTATCGAACCAGGTGATCAGTAGTACTGCGGTTGTTCCGAAATCCACACTGGGAAACATCCAATGCCCCAAGACATTCTAACTGCCATAACAATCGAGAATATACCATTCTCTCCATAGTTTTACATAAGCAACTAGTAAGAGCTATAGGACGATAGTTGTTAGGATCCGAATGATCTTTCCCTGGTTTAGGAATAGGAACAACAACCGCCTCTCTCCAAGATTGTGGAAAATATCCTGAACACCAAACATGATTAAACAGTGACAACAACACCTTTAAACCCTCAGCTGGCAAATGTTGAATAAATTGATAATGAATGTCATCTGGTCCAGGAGCTGAGTTGTTGGCTTTCAAAATGGCGTCCTTTAACTCATCCATGCTGAAAAACGCAGTTAGTTATAATCCTCAGAACTATCTGGCACGAAAGAACAAGATTTTGACTCCGCAGATCTTTTGATACGCTGGAATTCCTTGCAATAATGATCAGCTGACGAATTGTGGTGAATAGTAGCAGCTAACAAGTTAGCAACCTCCTTTTTATTTGTAATAATTGATCCGTTTACTTGCAAACTTTTAATAGCTGATGTAGCCGACTTTCCCTTAATCTTACGGATTAATTTCCAGACTTTCCTTGAATTGACCTTAAAAGATAGATTTGATTTGAAAAATTTTTTTCCAAGATTCTTTCTTCTTGGTTTTAAAAGTATACCGACACTTTGCCCTACATGCCTGATGTTTAACTTTGTTTCCCACCATAGGAAATCTAAAAAAAAAGTCTTTGAGCACTCTTTCTCTTACCCTTCAAAGTTTTGCACTCTTTATCATACCAAGGGGTCTTAACATCATTAGGTTTATCACGGGACTTGGGAATAGCTTCGTTAGCACTCTCTACAATCACTTTAGTGAACAAAAAAACAGGATCATCATAACTCTGCAACAGATTCAAAGGCATTCTACTTAAAATCTGTTGCTGATAAAAGACTCCAATCTGCAGAGCGGAGCTTCCATGTTTCCCGAGGGGACTCCTGCAATTGCTTCGTAAAATAAATAAAAATCGGAAAGTGATCACTCCCGCTTAGGTCCGAATGAACTTGCCACTCTAAGTCCAAAAATAAGGAAGGATCACAAATGGACAAATCCAAGTGAGTCAAGGAACCAGAAGGAGAACAAAGGTCGTCGGTGAGCCTGAATTCAGAAGACAGAGATCATGATCCGATATAAAATCCTCAAGAACTTTCCCTTGGAATTAGTACAGTTACTTCCCCACTGTGGAGAATGACCATTCAAGTCACCCAATAAAAGAAATGGACGAGGGAGTTGAGAAATTAAACCATCCAACTGACTCTTTGAAATCACAAAAGATGGAGACAGATACAAACAGCATATCGTAACTGCCTTGTTTAACGAGATACGAGCAGCCACTGCCTCCAGATCCGTCTGAAGTGGAATATCTGTATAAAGTACCGAATTATGAATATAAAGAGAAAAACACCTCTCCTTTGAAAAGTCTGCAGAAGCTGGCTTGTGTATGCAGGAGAAACCAGTAATCTCATGCTTCTTACTTGCAGTTAAAAGGGTTTCCTGAAGAGCAATTATCAAAGATCTATACTCTGCCAACAATAGCTCAAGGTCCCGACCATTTGCTTTAACTCCCCTTATGTTCCACTGGAGTATGTCCAT
Organism: Conus betulinus; assembly: GCA_016801955.1. Lineage (NCBI taxonomy): Eukaryota > Metazoa > Mollusca > Gastropoda > Neogastropoda > Conidae > Conus > Conus betulinus. Next base: position 22,856 of record JADBJO010024507.1, read on the forward strand.
GTAAGGTTATTAAAAGAATATCTATCAGCCCTCTTCCCCAGAAACTTCACTATCCATCAAAGAACTAAAACGGTTCTTCAAGACAAGATCAGAAGCCGATGCTCCTGATAAATTTCTAAGTTGTTTGTTGCCATGCTTGGAATTTGCTCTTACTGGACTGAAACCTGCTGCACCAAATATCTGACTTCGAGATTTCCCCTAAGAGGATCTGGAGTCCGAAAAGGACGCTCCTCACTGCGTGCCTGTCTCGTATTGCTGTTGTTGACTTGTGAGCGAGGGGACAACTCTTTCCTCCGATCCTTCACCCCTGACCTCTGGTCCACAGTACTTTGTACAAACTGAAACACCTCTTCCCTCACCAGCAGGGACTGAAGCCTGTTGTACATTGCTGGTCGGAACACTATGCATTTCTGAGTCAAAACCTCAACTGATTGCTCAAGTGTAGTAAGCCGATCCAAAACCGATGACAACAATTCTGTCAATTTCTTCTCCAGAGCAGTGAATGGAGCTGCTCCCAGATCATCACCCGATGACCGGTTCGCAGAATCGTTGACCACCTTCTGTGCATAAGTAGAAGTCGAAGGAGTCCTAGCTTCCACTAATCTTCTAGCCTCAGTAAAGGAACATTTTCTCTCAATCTTTACTTTCTGAATCTCGCATTCCTTTTTCCACACTGGGCAACTTTTTGAATTTGCTGGATGGTCACCCTTACAATTGACACAGTATACACACTTACACAAGATTCCTCATGCTTCTTCTGCCCACAATCACGACAAACCTCCTGACCCCGACAAGCTCGGCTGGAATGCCCAAAGCGTTGGCACTTGAAACATCGCAAAGGAGATGGCACAAAAGGCGTAACTTTCACTCGGATATAACCCACTTTGACGAACTCCGGAGGAGATGACATAGCAAAAAGTCAAATAGCGTGTTGGTTTCAATTAAGTCACTTCCTTTAGAGATTTTAACTCTATGGACCTGCACACCCTGGCTTTCCATCTCAGTCCGAATTTCCGATTCAGCAACTCCAGCCAAGTCAGCACATCTGATTACCCCTTTCGAGTAGTTGAGAAAGGGGTGAATGGAAACCTTAACTGTGATATCCATGAGCCGAGAACCATCCCTTTTCAGTAGCAACCGACCGAGACGCCGCTTCCGTAGCACAGTTAACAAGGTAGCTACCAGATCGGAGTCTCTTAATCATTTTGAATCCTGTGGACGAGACTCCCTCAAACCACTTGCAAACAGCGAACGGAGAAATCCGAGCAATGGATTCTTTGGGGTCTTTTGCTTCCACTAAAAGGAAGCTTGCCATGCGTTTTGGATACCCTTTCTCTTTGCCACTTCCCTTATCTCATTATCTGAATCTGAATCTGAATCTCTATTCGTAATCTCGTCCATACACTTGCCATGTCCATCATCGTTTCTTCTCTTTTTGTTTGGAGGTATTTGTTTAGAATTCATAATAAGGGAAAAAAAAACTTCACCTCCCCTACTCCCCACCCGCCATCGAGTGCCCACAAAGGCGATGCCCCTAAGCAATCCTCTAGCAAAGGGAAACACCAGGGTTATAGCGAAGGTATACACTGCGTGACACGCGCTCCACCCCATTCACCAGGCTCATGACCAACTGTCGAGAACGAACAGGAGGCCACTCACCTGGCTTCCGGAGCAAGCAACGTGCCACACAGTTTGACCCATGCCATGCCCACACTGTGGAGGCGACCGATTGACAGCATTGGGCCCCATGCTGCCCCCCCCGTCTAGGAAAGGCCGGGCCAAAGTGGCGTGTTGAGGGGCGCGGATCCCACTCGGGTCCCTCTCAACCACCAGGACACCATTCTCCCCCGACACGGGTCGCACCGCACGGTCAACACGGTGGAGCAAGAGGTCACAGAGAAAAAACAGAGAAAGTGCTATAGAAGACTTGTGATGAAAGGAAAAGAATAGGATAACGACCCATAAAGGCAGAAGATAGACGAAACAGAAAACTGCAGATTATTAAGGAGAATGTGAAAGAGAAATGCAGGTGAAAGAACCATGGGTAGGCAGAAAAAAAAACACAAAAAACAGAGAAAAAGAAAGCCCACCTAAAACAAAGTCCCACCCTCAAGGGGCACAAGACCCCACCTTACCAAGTCTGCGCTGAGATGACGGCAGGGTCGACTGAAGGCAGCAGTCAGGGAGACTGAGAGAGCAGATGACGCGTCAGCAGGCGGAGTGT
>JADBJO010024508.1:0-15000 GCA_016801955.1 Conus betulinus
GGAAAAAGAAAGAATAAAGAGGGGAATGGAGTGAGAAATAAGAAGAGAAAAATAATGAAAAAGGGAGTGGGAAAGTCTACAGCCGAACGCGCGGCCGCGCGGCGCCACACACACATACACACCACCACACCCACACGCATACACATAACAAACAGCAGACATGCGCACACACGCGCACCGAAGGAAAAAAAAGGGGGGGCGGTCGCAAGGAACCGGGCAAAAACCCTCGTGGAAAAGGGCATCACACAACCACACCACACACACACCACGCACACAAGGGAGCGTAACACTCGTCACCACAACACCACACTCGCGCGCGCGCACACACACCACACATAACGGCTCAAGCACGACGTCCGCCCACCGGGCACCACACACACAGTGGCACGCCACGCACTCACGCACTCACGCACTGCCTCACACCGCACACACACACACATACACCACACCACACACACACAACACCACCATTCACACACACACAACACACACACACCCACCACACGCGCGAAAAAAAATGTTTTAGACACTCAGGTCTGACCATCCTTTTTTTTTAATTGTTAGATCCTCACATCTTCTGAACTGCAGCCACGGAGAACCCTCTTCTTTCACTTGTCCCCTTCTTTTTTGTTAATTTACTTGTCCATCAGCTTCAAATTATTGCGTAGTATGGATCTCAAACGGATTTGGTGTAGCGTATATGGACAGTTCCGTAAGCAGTGACCCTCCTTAATGAAACTGAAACTGAAACTCCTTCTCGACCAGATCCAGCCGGAAGTCTTGTTGGCTGGCTCTGCCATTGCCTTCAGATTTCTGGTGCTCTTCTTACCTGAAAATTTCGCGGTCTGATGCACCTGCAAATCCCCTTGCTCCAAATACTTTGGCATGGATCGGGCCTGGAAGCCAGATTCCCTCAAACTGCTCGCTAGAACTGACCTACTTTTCAGTCTTATAGAGGTGCGCTTGCTCCATTCTGTTAATATATTTAATTATTTATTTCTTTCTTCTTTCTTCAATTATAGCACAGTGAGTTCGATCAGAACTATTTCTTTAAATGAACCTGAGTGGAGAAACATATCTGGTGTCCTTGCACTCTTCCTGATGATTGCCGGGTGGTTTCTCCCATTCTTGAAGGTCTGCTGCGCATTTCCAGTCATCTGCTCTTTCCCGTAAATTCTGCTTCCCTGCTCTTGACATTACAGTTGTACCAGACCATGAATTGTGGCCTTAGGTCGTGTAGAACTTTGTTGCTGGAGCTACTGGTTGGCGTGGGTCTTCCTAAAGCAGTACGAACATGTGCGATCTCCTTGAGCACTTTGTTGTGCCTTCATGTTTACCTTCCCTGGATAAATGCTGCTTCCCATGAACTCAGGACATGTTCCACTGTTAGTTTTGCCATGAAAAGAGTGGGCACATGGGGTCATCTGATTTCCCCCCCGTTGGTGGTGTCCTGTGTTGGATCACTGCAGGCATCACACAGTGACTCAGGGGCAGTGCAGTGTCTCCTGTGGCAGGTTGCCTCATGATAGTATGATGCTGATAACCCCTGTGGGCTGCTGGTGGTGGGACTCACCCGACTGTGACAGGGGCAAGCATGAAAAACAAAACATGATGATAAGTATAGAAATGCATTTATGAAAACTGACCCTCAAATGGATACTTTCTTATACACACGGAAGTGAAATAGATACATTCCATCTGATAGATGTCACCTTGGCTTTGACTTTTTACCCTCTTCACCGTCATCCAATTGTCCATCTGCCTTTTCGGCCCGTTCACTTTTGTTTTAGGAAATCTTTACACATATTCCTGTCGTGAAATTTGTCACATGCCAGTTTTCTTGTTGTCATGGGAAAACTGGGCAGTGAAACGCTCTGTCTAGAATGGATGTTAGATGTTCATTCTTCATGATCTGTGTTGCTCTTATGACCTTTTTTTTTACATTTACATCTTGTGTCACTGCTTTGGTTGTTGTTCACGTTTACGAGTTTTTTTTTTAAGTTTTGTTTATTTGTTTTTTTTTAACCTGAAGGAGCTTGAGGGATGGGGGTGGGAGGGGAATTGAGGGGATTGCATGGCATCCTTACCTTGGGGCAGTGGTGATCAGCCCCAAGGATATCAGTAGATCAGTCGTCATTGTTATTTGTTGACTATGCAATGAATATAGTTCTCTATTCTTCTAGTGTGTCTTTATAGGACAGGACCTTTTTTCCTGAGAGGTGACAGCTCTGCAAAAGGATATTCCAAACTACAATTTTTCTTTCAATTCAGTGGATACGAACAAAGACGTATTCCCAGTACCACAGATATAGTCTGAAGGTTTTTTCGAAACTTGCAAGTAGGTGGCCAGTTGTGTAAATGAGTGTGGATTGTACAGCGCTTAGAGCTTGGTCTCTAGCTGAGAATAGGCGCTGTATAAGTATTCACTATAATAATGATAATAATGTGACCATGTTCGAATTCGTAGGGGCAGGTCATTTTCAGGTCTGAGGATGAGCTGTGTCCTAAGAGGTGCCATGTGCCATAGATCACTCCAGGTGAGACTTCTTTGCAGTGCGTTTTTTCCCACATAGTCCACTGTCCTTGTTGGCCTTGCTGGACTACTTTCTGGATTCGTTCAGCGTCTTCTTCTTTCTTCAGCTCCTTTTATTACTATGCCTCTCTTTTCTTCCCCATTTTGCTTTTCACCACCACCATTTCATTTCTGTTGATTCCAGCCCCTGTCTGGTGGTCTGTGTGTTGTCTGTTATTTCCTTGATCTTGGGGTTTCCTCTGCCAGATAATACTTCTTCTGCATACACAGGCTGATGTTGTACTTCAGTTTGACGTCTTCCCATTAAAAGTGATATCAGACGATGTGATGTGTGTCTGAGTGTGCGCGCGCACGCATGCGTGCGTGTGTGTGTGTGTGTGTGTGTGTGTGTGTGTGTGTGTGTGTGTGTGTGTGTGTGTGTGCGCGCGCGTGCGTGTGCGCGCGTGTGTGCGTCGCGTGCGTGCGTGTGTGCGCGCGTGTGTGCCGTGGTGTGTGTGGGTGTCTGGGTGTCTGTGTGAACATGTGCATGCCTGTATGATTCAATTATAATAACAAATAAAGCAACCCCCCCCCCCCCCCTTCCCCCGCACCTCAGGAAAAATATTAAAGTGAAAAAAATCCAATTACACAATATGTGTAAAACTATAGGGAGAGCGTCCAATGGCCACTTTGTCAGTTCTTGAGCACCGCCAATCATATTTGGATAGGTAGTACAATGCAGGTCAATTAATGTGTAGGACGAACGGTTAACCACTCAAAAAAATTGTTAAACAAATTTAAAGATAATACCAACTGAACTACGTGACAAACCTTTGCAAATTGTGTAAAGATAGAAACCAGTCATTTAATAATCTAGATAGAGACAGGGAACCGGATCCATCAGATGGAGTATCGTCACCAGTTTTTTGCTAATAATTTCCTTTGCTCTTGGACAGTAAATTAATAGATGTTCAACTCCAACTCTTTCTCCCACATACATTAACATGTTTGCTGAATTTTGTCCGAAGTGAATTCAAAACGCATTCTGTGCATAAGCTTTGTATTTCTCTAGGTATGGAGACAAGGCTGGGTCTTGATGAGGCCAATATATTTTTTTTTTCCAGAATTGGGTTTAATACAGTTGCGGTAATAGTTAATTTCTGAGTTCTCTCTAATACATTTCTGAATTTTTTACTGGACGTTTCGTTTATTAAAGAATAACATTCACTTAAATCTAAGGGAATGTCAAGTGGTATTGATCCTTCGACATTTCGGGCTGCCTTTCTTGCAGCCTGATCGACCCTCTCATTTGCTGAAATTCCACAATGAGAAGGTACCCAGCAAAATGTGACTGTAATGCATTTAGCTGACAGGAAGATGTATGACATAGTTTATTTCTGTTATTATCTCAACACGTACGTTTGGATTGGAAGACTGAATAGCGCTAAGGGCCGATTTAGAATCGGTGCATACTAGAATTGACAAGAGTTAAAAGGGAAACTCAAGACGTGTTGTAATGACATCAAAATGGCAACAAGCTCAGCACTGAAAATTGAAAAATGTCTACCAAGATGGTACAACTTTTCCACTTTTAAATCAGGTATTGTAAATGCTGCTCCTGTATCCAAATTATCTAGCACTGAACCATCCGTATAGATTTTCAAATAGTTTTTGTATGCATTTTCTAAATAAATATCGATGACATTTTTCAATATATAAGGTGGATCTTTTTTGGACACATTTGCATAATTTGTATCAAAGGTAGCTTTGGCTTGCTCCCATCTTGGAAAAGGTAAAAAGGACAGCTTATTAGCAATTTTTGTTTCGTTTATATTAGAATCTTTTAGGAGGTTAGAGGCAAATGACTGGATTGATTTTGTAGATTGCATTCTTCTGGCCCGTTTCACGAAATCTATTTTCTGAATTTAAGGATACTTCTTTTGCACAGAAGTATCCTGTGAAAGACTCTTTAATATGAATTTTGAAGCACATGCTTCTCGTAATGCATTCATAGGTAATATTCCGATTTCACTGTATGTTCCTATGTTAGATGTATGTGTGGAACTCCAAGGGCAAGTTTGTAAGCCTTGCAGTCAATACTCTGTAGTTTATTTAATAGATATTGTGGAGCGCTGAAAAAGACTACACAGGCTGATATTTCTGCGGACGCTCCCTATATAGGCAGGTAAGTATTAAACCCATCTGCTCAACGAAGTGAGTGGAATGACCGTGTTTTTACCCCACCATTAAGGCAGCCATTATCAACTTTGGGGAAGGCATCTTAGCTACAAGTTGAATGTGATTAACTGCAGCTGTTTGGAACGTACTGATTCATTTCGTTTTTTACTTTGGACACTAAGCATAACATTATAATGAATGTTTTAGCGTTTTTTTTCCAGCCACCGTTGATATGAACATTTCTATATCTTCCCACAGTCTATACACGGGTGGAAATAATAACGAAATGTGCTATACAGTCAATGTTACCAACACAATTATCCAATTTATTGTTTCTATTATTTTCAGTTTCTGAAGGAGAACCTTTACCTCTGCAGAGAGCTGTTACACACCCTTTACCTCTGCAGAGAGTTGTCACCCACCCTTTACCATTGCAGAGAGTTGTCACACAACCTTTACCTCTGCAGAGAGTGTCACACACCCTTCACCTCAACAACAGAGCGAGGCCAGGGCAGAGGAGGGGGAACGGATGGCAATCCAACACTTGACGTCGGTAGCCAGGGATCACCACGGGACTTGTGTCGTGAGCAGAGGGCTACGCCTCCAAACCAAGGCACCAGCAGACACCTCCCACCGCGTCCCAGGGCATTAAGGGACCGACGTTCTCCTCGTCGACCCCAGCGGCAAACCCAGGATCGCATTGACAACACCGTGCAGAAACGATCACACATGAAATGACGCCAAATGACTAAGGTTTCCTGTAATCAGTTACAGCTAGACCCTGGCACACAGCGTGAAACATGCGACAATGTGACACACACTCTAATCACAGACACCAATTTAAATAGCAAAAATTATTACTATTATTATTATTATTTTTTTTTTTTTTTTTTTAGTAGCACCAGAATTAGTACAGCAGTAACTAGCCAGCAATCTAGGTCAAAGGACCCCGTTTGTTGGGTATAGAATATTAAAAATAAATGTGTGCGCATTTTAAACTGGAATGTTGGAAGCTTGCTTCTTAAGGTATCAGACCATGATTTTTTTGCATTATGTTTACAGGTTTGACATTATCTGTTTTACTGAAAGCTTCCTTGAACTGAGGAGAGTATTAGATTGTGTTTTCCGGGAGGTACCCGTAAAGTCGACAGCTCATTGCGTGGACAGGATGTGTAGAGGATGTAGTCTGGGTATAGATACAGGATACTGTATACAGGATGTAGTTTAGAGGATATAGTCAAGGTATAGATACAGGATGTAGTTTAGAGGATGCAGTCTGGCTATAGATACAGGATGTAGTTTACAGGATGTAGTCTAAGTATAGATACAGGATGTTGTGTAGAGGATGTGGTCCATGTCATTGCGTCGACAGCTCATCGCGTCGACAGCTCATTGCGTCGACAGCTCATCGCGTCGACAGCTTCATTGCGTCGACAGCTCATACACATTTTAGGATCGTCGACGCGATGAGCTGTCGACGCGATGAGCTGTCGAGGCAATGAGCTGTCGACGCGATGAGCTGTCGAGGCAATGACATGGACCCGTTTTCTCAGCTATATTCAATTCATTAGTCCTGCAGTTAAACTCTCAGTGCACGGTCAAAACAGTGGTGGTGTGATGATAATGGGGAAACGCTCATTGCAGTCGTTCACTGAGCTGCTGGACACATCACAAGATAGCATTGTACTTATTAAAGTAAGTTTCAGAAAAGTATGTTGAACAGTACCAACGATGTGATATTGTGTGGTGCATATGTGTGTCCCCCAGAGAGTCCCTATTATAAACAGCCACGCCTTTCTGTCAGTTCTGGTATCTGTCTGATTGAACAATGTATTTTGAATTATACTCAAATATGAAATGATTTTTTGTGACTTTTTGATATGCGGAGACTTTAATGCCAGGATGGGAATACTAAATGTTGCAACACATGAGACAGAGGGAGACATATATGATCTGGTCCAGTCAGACTTGTGTGAAACAAGGTCGTCTCAAGATGATAAAGTGAACGCGTATGGTCGGCTTCTCCTTGAGTTCTGTAGTGTGTGTGTGATTTAACAATACTGAACGGATCGTGTGCTGGGAACGAAAATGAAAGTTTTACTTCTGTATGTGCTACTGGTAGTAGTGTAATTGACTATTTCATTTGCTCAAAGGTGCTGAAAGGTGAGCATATGGAGCTAAAAGTGGGTGAAATGTTTACCTCACAACACATGCCTGTAGAGCTGACAATAAATTACAAGGAAATAGTCACAAATGAGAATAAGACGACGTGTACAGAAAAAAAAATCGTTTGGGATTTAGATAAACTCTTTTCATTTTCAAGCAGCTGTGCACAGTCCCTTTTTTCAGCACATTTGCCTGTAGAGCTGACAATAAATTACAAGGAAATGGTCACAAATGAGAATAAGACGACGTGTACAGAAAAAAAAAAATCGTTTGGGATTTAGATAACTCTTCATTTTCAAGCAGCTGTGCACAGTCCCTTTCTTCAGCACATTTGCCTGTAAAGCTGACAATAAATGACAAGGAAATGGTCACAAATGAGAATAAAGACGACGTGTACAGAAAAAAAAATGGATTGGGATTTAGATTACTCTTTTCATTTTCAAGCAGCTGTGCACAGTCCCTTTTTTCAGCACATTGTAGTTGAAACAACGCGTGTTTTACCAGTGTCTGTGAACGAGGCTGTCACCTGCTTAAATAGTGGAAGAAAAGAAACAAAGAAAAGAGAGAGAGAGAGGCCAAAGTGGTTGGAGAAATCTTAATCGCTGTAAAGTTAAATTGGCTAAAACACAAAAATAAATTGGCTTGGAAGACAGCAGACGACAGTACAAGCATTTTCTGAAAGATAAACATGAAACATATAAAAGAAGCAAACTCATTGCGCTCAACATGAAAATAAATGATTCAGGTAAGTTCTGGAGTGAAATTCAGGTCTCTAAATCGAAAGACAAGATGCATACCAAACATCAGCACAAATGAATGGTGTAGTCATTTCCTATCTGTTCATTCTGTTAACCCTGCTGTGGACAACTTCCAAGATAATGAATGAAAGTAAAAGGCATGTTGATGAGTTCGATAGGCCAATTTGCACGGAAAAAAAAATATATAGAAGCATTCGCTCTCTGAAATTGTGCAAAGCTCCTGACCTGATGCTATTTTAGCAGAAATGTTGAAAAGCTCTACCGATTGCATCACGCTTTTTTCCTGTTGTGTTTGTTTAATCATATATTCGACACACACGATTATGCAAGCGTATGGAACTGTGCCATTATCGTACCTCTGCACCAGACCGGATATATTGACAACCCTGACAATTATCGAGGAGTGTCTCTAATGAGTATCTTGGGAAAGTGTTTGCCAGGGTGTTAAATAACCGCCCTCACATGGGCAGATTTGAGGTTGCCGATGGAAGAAAGATAAGTGGTTTTAGATCAGGTTATTCTACCTCCGACACTCTATTTGTCCTGTATTCTATATTGCAAAAGTATTTGGTCAGAAAGTCAGGGAAAGTAAAAAAGTATTGTTTGCTTCATTGACTTAAAAACAAAACAAAACATTTGATACATTTAATTGCAACATGTTTGTGGAATGTAGTTAGAAAGATTGGTGTTGGGTGTAAAATGCTAGGGATCCTGCGATGTATATGTCAAAGTGTGAGCTCGTGTTCTTACTGAATTCTTTGAGAGCCCAGTGGGTGTATGGCAAGGCTGTGTATTGTCACCCACGTTATTTTCGTTTTTGATAAAAGAACTAGCGTCAGAAGTTGCTTCAAGGGCGACTTCGGAATACAGCTAGCAACCGACTTTGTACAGGTCTTGATATTATTGTTTGCTGATGATGTTATTTTTAGCTTCATACTGTCGCAAAGGCTTACAAAATGAAATTGATATCCTCAAACGATGTCCATACAATTATGATATGAAAGTGAATCTGGAAAAGACGAAATTAATTGCATTCAGAAAAGGGGGATTTTTTTTTTAGAGAGAAAGAAGAATGGAGATATGGCAATGGGCATATAACAGCAGTCAACAGCTGTATAAATAAAAATTAAAAAATAAAAATAAAAAAGGGCTACATTTTACAGCCAAGCTTCCACTAACATATGCAGTATAAGAGCTGGCCACTAAAGTAAAAATTAAAATAACTCAGCTCCTTAGACTCCTTTGGAAATTAGGAGATATTTCGAGAATTAATGTGTTTTCTTTTAGAGGTATGACGCTCAGTTTGCTCCCATTTTACTGTACGGGTCTGAGGTCCGGGGCTACCAACAGCTCGATGTACTTGAGAAGACACACATATTTGCCTGTAAACGTTATTTGAACGTAAGTAAGCAAACACCAAATAAAATGGTGCTGGGAGACCTCAGCCAATGTATAATTCAGCGACTGAAATGTGTATTCGATACTGGCTTAGAGTTTGTAATTTGGCAGAAAGAAAGACTACCCAGGAAAGCCTATAATATGCTACACCAGCTTCAAGAGTTGGAAAAAAAAAAACAAACAAACAAACAAAACATGGGCGTTTTACGTGAGACAGTTATTGTTTTGTAAATGGATTTGGAGATGATTGGTTTGCAACAGAGAGTTGGTGATATGAACAACTCCATTCATATTTTAGACAGAGATTCGCTGAACAGTATGCACAAACTTGACATGATAAACTGGAATCATCAGAACGTTTTGAACTGTATTCTAGCTTTAAGCAGTTCGTACGAACAGAACGTTATTTGGATTACGAGATTTCACAGTGTCAGAAAGAAGCATATGTTAAGTTTAGATTTGACATTTCTCCAATAAGGGTGCATAAACTGAGATACAGAAGGGGTGTGTTACCAAGACATGTATTATGTCCAGCTTGCAAAGGAGCTATTGAAGACGAGTCGCATGTGTTGTTTGAATGCATGGTGTACGAAATATTTAGTGAAAATGTGAATGCTATCAATACCGCTGAAGGAAGTGTGTCGAATGTATTGTCATGTGCCATAAATATGTCTGTAAGACCAATCTCACGTTTTCTGTATAACGTTTTCCAAAGAAGATCACAGCTGATACAAGAGGAAGAACTGATGAGAGTGTGTGCTCATGCTGTGGAATGATGATTTTGAATGGACAAAATTCATCTCTATCAAATATTCCATATGATTGATAAAGTTTATGGTTGGATGCTCGTCAGCTTTGATGAATGATGATTGAGGATCACAGTTATTAACAAAAATCGAAGACTGATAGGGGAATAAGGCGGGTAAATATTTGTTAGTGGGCTTTTATGGATGATTGGTTTCTGACAAATGACTGAAGATGGAGGATGACTGATGCTGACTATGGATCAATTATTTTGTGAATGGTATGTTGAGGATAGGATACGTGAGAGGATAAGCCATTTAAGTCGAATTAACGAACATTGAGGATACATGATTCAAATGATAATGGCGACTGATTATGAATATTGATCAGTGCCCTCTATGACTATGGATTGCTGATTGATTATGATCGACAGAATATCAGTGGATAATTATTTTGACGGTCGAAAATCCTGAGGCTTACCCATCGGTGCGTGTTCCTATTGATATCCTGTTGTTTAATTTTTCAAGAGTTTATTGTTGGCCTGCCTTCATTCAAATGTCGATGTGTGTGGGACTACGAATTGTGTAAATGGTATGCCCATATTGCTATCCCCTTGGAATTAACATGCATATATGTTTATTTAATAAAATGTCAGTGTCAGTGTCTGTCTCTCTCTCCAGCAAAAGCCAAATTTTCAGTGACCATAGTTTATGGTAAATAGAAAGAACAAAATGTAGAAGTATGCACTGGTGTTACAGCGTGTTTTGCATGTCATTCTAATGCCACATTACCTCAGCAAAAGAATTGTTTTCAGAATGCTCTGACAATGTAACCAAAACACTGCTGAAAAACAAGCCATGCGCGAAGGTTGCAGTATTATTGTCTACTTTACCACACATAAGATACGACATGGGGAAATGGGAGTACTACCTCTCTGTAGTTAAAGCTTTTGCGACAAATTAAAAGAAAAATAAACCGTGGTTTTCATGTTACCAAGTGGTCAATAGAAAACACCACGTGAGCAAGAACATGACTGCATATTGTGTGTGTGTGTGTGTGTGTGTGTGTGTGTGTGTGTGTGTGTGTGTGTGTGTGTGTGTGTGTGCGAGTCTATCTCTCTGTGCATGTGCGTGTGTGCATGTGCGTGTGTGTGTGTGTGTGTGTGTGTGTGTGTGTGTGTGTGTGTGTGTGTGTGTGCATGTGTGTGTGTGTGTGTGTGTGTGTGTGTGTGTGTGTGTGTGTGTGTGTGTGGTGTGTGTGTGTGTGTGCATGGGGTTGGGAGTGGGTTGAAGGAAAGCAGTCGTTCTTATTGTTTCGTGTATGTGTGTGCGCGTTCACGTATCTGTTGTATTCGATGGCCTTGTTCTTGTTCTTGATCCAAAGTCACCTTCTGAACATTCAAGCAACTGGTCACTACACACACACACACACACACACACACACACACACACACACACACACACACACACACATACACACACACACACACACACACACACACACACACACACACATGCACTTCTGCACACTCACACTGACACGCGCACATACATACTTGTGCTACTACTTACTTTCGCCTACAAACCCCTTCTGGGGCATAGGCAGCCGACAAGTGTCCTTCAGGCATTACGGTCCAGGGCGATTTTCTCCAGCTGGTTCCATGTTTTCCCCAACGCTGTCACGTCTGCCTGCAGGTCTCGGCGCCCGGAGTTTCATGGGCGGCCTCTCTTTCTGTTCCTGCCGTGTTGTTGTCGGCAGGCTTTCTGAGGTGTAGCCTATCCACCTCCATATCCTTTGGAGAATCTCTGCATCGGCTGGCTTCTGATTCGTCTGTTGCCACAGGTCCTCGTTGCTGATCCTGTCTGGCCAGTGGGATCCTCAGTATGCGCCTCCGACAGTAACTGATGAACGTCTGGATCTTGTTGGTAATGGTGACTGTGGTTCGCCACGTCTCAGCTCCATAACGTAGTACTGATTTGACGTTGCTATTGGAAATCCTTATCTTGGTTTTCTTGGAGATGACATTTTGAGTTCTCGATATTCTTCAGCTGGAGAAAGGCTGCTTTCGCTTTCCCGTTTCTGGCACTGACATTAACATCTGTAGCACCTTGTATGTCGACAACGCTGCCAAGGTAAGTGAAGTTGTCCACCTCCTCCTTGAAAATTAAGCAACAGGATATCAATATGACTTTTTTATTGTCCTGTTGGGATGAGACAAGGCTGCATCCTGAGCCCAGGACTTTTTTTTTTCGATTTTTATAAATGAAATTGCTATGGCAGTAGAGGAAAATGGAATACATGGTATCCAATTGTTACCAGGTTATGTTGAGCTATGTATATTTTTGTGTTTGCTGATGATATAGTTCTGCTGTCTGAAACCGCTAGAGGTCTACAGAATCAAATTGATGTACTAAACAAATCTGGCAAAAACTATTTCTGAATATTAACAAAGACAAAACAAGGTTATGGTATTTTGAAAAGGAGGATTTCTAGGCAAAAACGACCAATGGAATATAAATGGAGATTCTTTAGAAGTAGTAAATGAATATAACTATCTTGGTTTTGTGTTTACATCTAAAATGAGCATACCAAAAGTGTGTTGATGCTCTCACGGTGAAGGGCAGAAGAGCTTGCATTGAATGTGTGAAACATATTGGCAGATTGCATGATATGTCAAAATCCCTTTTTTTTTCAAAATATTTGACACTCAGGTACAACCTATATTACTGTATGCAGCTGAACTGTGTGGGTATGAATAAATTAGACAACATTGAAAGGTACACAGTTATGCATGTAAACGATTTTTACGATTCCCATTAGAAGTACCACACAAGTTTGTTTTTGGGGAAACAGGAAGGTACCCATTATACGTGAATAGCTATTTCATATGTATTAAATATTGCCTTAGATACTAAAGATGGACACGACTAGAATCCCAAGGATTGCATATGCAATGCTTTGGAAATTAGATGAAAGGGGCAAAGTTTGTTGGACAAGTCAGATCAAAAAATATTATGTTCAGAATGGGGTTTGGGCATACATGAATAAATCAAGGAGTAGGATGTGGAAAGGCTTTTCTCTTTTTATTCAAACAAAGACTGAAAGATAATTATTTACAAGAATGGGAGGAACCTATTATGGATAAAGATATATACAGAAATTATCGGCTTTTTTAAAACAACCCTAGAAAGCGAACCTTATTTCCAGTTTTTAGATATCAGATGCTTCTCTGTGACGGACTTGTGAAATGAAGACTGGGGGTACTACCAATAAATGATTCTTCATTTAGAAGAATATTTAGTGAAAACCTAAACTTTGCTTGTTCAACATGTCAAGTAATTGAAGATGAAATCATTTTGTATATTACTGTCCTAGGTATGATGAAATAAGAAACAAATATCTGAAAGGTATTAAACAACCGTATACCGATACACTTCACAAGGGGTCAGTAGATACGATAAGAAATCTTGCCATGTATATTTTTCCTGCTCTCCGACAAAGGAATACTGTAATCAATTGAAGAAGAAATCGAGGAAGGTTTTAAGTCCGCTATGTTGTAATTTTCTTATATTATTTATTTACTGTAACAATTGCTTTATTCCACGTACATAACATTCCGTATTTTTGACCCTATTTCTAAGGGCCAGTGGCCTAGAGAATAGCTTTTTGTTCTTGTTCTTGTTCTTGTTCTTCTCTCTCTCTCTCTCTCTCTCTCTCTCTCTCTCTCTCTCTCTCTCTCTCTCTCTCTCTCTCTCTCTCTCTCATACACAAGTTAGTACAGTAGGCCATCATTTTTTCTTCAGGACGAGTGAACAGACCATTCTTTTCTGGCCAACTGCCAAACATACACGGTGCATTTTATCCTCGTGTATCAGACGAAACGAAAACGTTGCTTTGTTTGATATATATTTTCCGGGGGGGGGGGGGGGGCGGATCGAAGTTTAGTGACCCTTTCCACAACAGCACATTTTCAACGAGCTGTATGATTTAAGTAAAGCCTCTGTTTTCAATGTGCTGACAAGTTTTCACCCATTAGTGCCCGGTCTTTTTTTTTTTTTTTTTTTTTTTTTTTTTTGCTTTTTTTTTCTTATGCGCGATATCGTTATATTGATAGGATTGATGTTAATAGGAGACTTGAATTTCTTATCTAGACAATAGAATCACGTACAAAAAATGGGATTGCGAGCACAAACAGGTAGGTTTTTTTTGTTTGTTTTTGTTTTCTTTTTCTTTTCTTTTTTTTTTTCTTATATAGCTGAATCATAACCATCAAGGGAAATATACATGGAGAACAGTTTGCGTCATGTTGTGCTGGGTTTTTTCTCTGTCCATTGTCGCTGTCATGGGTGATTTCAGCAGCACAGAAGTTGTCAATTGTTTCACTGGATGTGGAACTGGTAGAGGCAGTTGTGTGGTCAACACGGTCCAACATGAACTCTGGTGGACACACTTGTCAAGACTCAGTGGTGTGTGGTCAACACGGTCCAACATGAACTCTGGTGGACACACTTGTCAAGACTCAGTGGGTGTGTGGTCAACACGGTCCAACATGAACTCTGGTGGACACACTTGTCAAGACTCAGTGGTGTGTGGTCAACACGGTCCAACATGAACTCTGGTGGACACACTTGTCAAGACTCAGTGGTGTGTGGTCAACACGGTCCAACATGAACTCTGGTGGACACACTTGTCAAGACTCAGTGGTGTGTGGTCAACACGGTCCAACATGAACTCTGGTGGACACACTTGTCAAGACTCAGTGGTGTGTGGTCAACACGGTCCAACATGAACTCTGGTGGACACACTTGTCAAGACTCAGTGGTGTGTGGTCAACACGGTCCAACATGAACTCTGGTGGACACACTTGTCAAGACTCAGTGGTGTGTGGTCAACACGGTCCAACATGAACTCTGGTGACACACTTGTCAAGACTCAGTGGTGTGTGGTCAACACGGTCCAACATGAACTCTGGTGGACACACTTGTCAAGACTCAGTGGTGTGTGGTCAACACGGTCCAACATGAACTCTGGTGGACACACTTGTCAAGACTCAGTGGTGTGTGGTCAACACGGTCCAACATGAACTCTGGTGGACACACTTGTCAAGACTCAGTGGTGTGTGGTCCACACGGTCCAACATGAACTCTGGTGGACACACTTGTCAAGACTCAGTGGTGTGTGGTCAACACGGTCCAACATGAACTCTGGTGGACACACTTGTCAAGACTCAGTGGTGTGTGGTCA
>JADBJO010024508.1:20000-25079 GCA_016801955.1 Conus betulinus
GTGTGAGTGAGTGCGCGCACGCGCGCGCGCGCGTGCATGTGTGTGTGTGTGTGTGTGTGTGTGTGTGTGTGTGTGTGTGTGTGTGTGTGAATGATACCCAGACTGCAGTTCATTTAGATTTCTGTATTCACGCGGCATGAGGCTGAACAAATACAGCATAACATGACTCAGAGATGGTGGCAAAGTCATAGCGTGGAAAGCAGAGGACTACAACACTAACACTTATCGCTCCCATTTCGAAGATGGCAGCGACGTTTTTTTTTTTTTTTTTTTTTTTTATTATTTTTTTTAATATTTTTTTTTACTGGTATTTGATGTTGTCAGTAGTGATGGTGACGAATAAAAAAGACGATGATGGCGTTTGACGTGTGGACTGGTCGTAGCTATCACCCATCACTTTTGAATCAGACTGTGGTCGCAGGTTTCTTCCACAACACATGACCTTGATGAACTCCTCTCTGAACCGCTCCCAGTCAGACAATACAGGTAGAAGTTGACTGCACTGTTAACGCGAGACACTAAATAACCGATCGCGAAGATCAGAAAATGTTTAGCGTACTCGTATGTTTGTATTCGCAGGATATACTACTGAAAAGTAATACAAAATATAAGCAAGAGAGTATGGCAAAGTAGAACGAGGAAAGTGGTGGACACAACAATAACAGTCAAGGTCACAGAGCGTGCTGCTTTTTTCACGGGCCCGAACTTGCTCAGCATCTCCGTGGGACAATTGTCTGCTGGCTGCCTTGGCTGACACAAGTGTCCACACCAGAACACTGTTTGACACTGCGAAGACAGCGAATGGCAAAAGACTGTACACTGAGAGCTCTACGTATGCGAATACGTTGTTAGTAAAGTAAACATAACTTTCGTCAGACGACAGTACACAAGCGCTTGCATCGTGTAAAGGAAAATACTTTCAAGTTAGCTCCATACAAATAGTGTGAGTAAAGTGCAGCGAAGAAGACAGAGATTCCAGTAATCACCAGAAGAACGGTTCGACGAGTGCACAGTACGTTGACACGATGTGGCCACACTACAGACATTGCTCTGTGTATTGACATACTGACCAGATACCAAGCGCTAATTGTGGAACTTCCTGTAGTCAGCCAGGCGTAGATCTTGCAGGTAACTTCATAGTAAGCTTCTAGTCTAATAGCGAATGTGCTCCGCAACCACAATGACAACACGTTTATATGGAGATCCATTAGGTCCAGAACTGCAACACCTGTGAGGTAGATGTTGAAGGAGGATTCTCCTGATTTCAGTCGTCGCATGATAATGAGGATCATAGGTTGCCAAAGGTTCCAAAAAGAAGAATGAAAACAGGGCAGATCATATTTAGCTGAAGTCGAATATAATGGAGCTGATTTGCTAGCCGAATTGTTTCATCTGTGTCTGTGAACATGTCTGCTGTGGTAGAGTCATTCCAGCTGTCAGAGAGAGCAATGAGGTCAGAACTGCCGGACTGGAGTCTTCCATTGTCCTGATAAACAAGATAAACAATAAAACTAATGATACATCGACGAAAAATTCATAAGATAATTGAGGAGTTAAAACATCACTTGATGGCACCTTGAAAGCGTACGCCTACGTAAGCGACATTCCTGAAATCAATGACACACAGAATTAAGTTATGACAAAAGTCATTGTCAGTCCCCCAATTTGGCAGGAACTGAGGAATAATAAATGAAATTAAACACATTATGCTGGGAAGCAGCATCTTGATCAACCAATGTTAAAGATCAGTATTTGCACCATCTATTTTCATGTAAATTCTGCTCACACACACACACACACACACACACACACACACACACGCGCGCGCGCGCGCGCGCGCGCGAACGCGCGCACACACACACACACACACACACACACACACACAACACACACACACACACACACACACACACACACACACACACACACGCATGCATGCATGCACGAACGTACGCATGCACGCATGGGGCGCGCATGCACACACACACACACACACACACACACACACACACACACACACACACACACACACACACACACACACACACACACACACACACACACACACACACACACACACACACACGCACACACAAGCGCGCGCGCGCGCGTGCGTGTGTGCACGCCCACAAACGCAGAGAGAGAGAGAGAGAGAGAGAGAGAGAGAGAGAGAGAGAGAGAGAGAGAGAGAGAGAGTGAGAGAGAGAGAGTGGAGAAATAGTATGTGCATACAGGCCCGAAAGCATGTGTAAGCATTAGTCATCATAAGGTCATTGCTTGTGAATATGTGCGTGTGCACGTCTATACGTACACATGCAATACGCTGATAATGACCAATGTTCGCGCACCTTTTCAGCTGCTGTTTTGACACTTGTGATGTGACAAAACGCCGTTTCAATTGTGTTGCAGTATTGTCGACGTTGACAAAACGACGAACCAGCAACAACATGGCAGTTGACACTGGTGTGTTGATTTGTGCAGTTTTGTCAATGATGATTTTTTATTGCTTCGTTCCATGATACATTTGTGGGATATCTATCAATAGATCTCACTTCATTGACAAGACATGGGTGCATGCATAATGAACAATGCTTGATTTATTATATAATGTAATGCTGAGCTGATGGGTGGTAAGGTCTGAGTCAGACGTCTTGCTCACCCAAGGAAGGCGACCTGCTCAACATATCACCTCTCCTTTCCAGGGGTAGAGATTGCCTTGTGTGGGCCCTGTCTGGCATGCCAAGCAGGGGGTCATTGCAGTATGGCCTCTCCTCCATTAAAGTGCCCTCAGCAACGCTTTCACACAGTGCCCCCCCCTGTTTTCACACAGCTGCTATCGTGGGCGCGACTGAGTGTCCGGCGGTATAACTGGATGGGCAGGCTGGGTTCAAAACCCTTTGATGGCAACAGGCATAAGGGAAACACAACCCTGATCTCAAACCCGGGTAGATGGAGCTCGTTAGCCTTTCCAGGCAATTCATCGAGGAAAAAGGAGATTCGGATGTAAAACCTAGACTCAAGAACCTCTTGTCATCATCCCAGCTTGCTAGATGGACACAACAGATGAACCCTGAGTATAAAGGGAGGGTCCAGTTCAGCGCACACTGCAGTCCACCTGAAAAACGTCAACTGCACAGGCTCAAAGGACACGTCCACGTCCACGACCACCAAACATTTAAATTCCGGAAGTAATGGAAAGAGGCGAAAACAGCAGGTGGAAGATGACACTGGAAACCACAGTCCTGATCTTGCATACACGTGGTTCAGAGTATCGGTCGTCTGATGTTGATCTGGGGACCACAACATCGTTCGGCACACCCTGAGTGACCGATCAGCCTTTTTCTAACGACAGCTCTGCTTGTTCCACATGGAGAGGGGCCTAGGAAAGGTGGCCTGAATGAAGCTTGTATCCTATATCCTCTCAGTTGGCTAGCTGTGGTCAATGGGCATCTTCACAAACAGCCGAACAACACCAAAGAAAGGAAGCTACAAACCCTCAAGGGTGTAAACAGACTGACTCGAACATCAGACTCGTGCTTGATGTAGCTGACAGCAGTCGCCCAGAACGTTGCTCCACACTTCCTGCACATGAACTGTCCAGATGGAATGTTGATGTCGCTGCTTTCAGCAAAGTCCACTTCCCTGTGGAAGGTAGTCTCTAAGAACACGCACAATATACACTCTCTGTTGGTCAGGCGAACAAGCAACAAAGAGACGGTTTTCAGGCTTCGATGTCATGGCCAGAAACTCCCACTGTTTCCAAGCTTGAGCACCTGCCACCAGGTCATTCTGACTGCATCATCACAATGCTTTTACTCTGAGAGACCAGCATTATGTCATGCTCCTCAGTGTGCACTCTCCCCAATTCTTCATGGACATTCTACATAAAAGAACAAATTCTACACTGATCTGCACAGTCTCCTGTACAGCACCCCTGCAGACGACAAGGTCATAGTCCTTAGCCACTTCATCGCCAGTATGGGCCGAGATTCAGAAACCTGGTAGGGAGTATTTGGAAAGACAACGCTGGAAACTGCAGCGACATGGTTGCTTTCTGCTGGAGTTCTGCACGGATCAAAAACTCGTCACCATCACCACCTTCCAGCGAAAGACGGTCTGAAGACAAACTTAAGGCATCTGTGATCCAAACATTGCCCCTTTATTGATTTTATGCTCGTGTGCCCGCGTAATCTGAAAGACGTCTTGCACATGACAGTGATGACCAGCGCAGTATGTCACACTGACCACCACCTCGTTGCTGCACATTCATGCTTCACTTCAAACCCCAACTAAAGAAAAGACACGTTTTTTTTTTTTTTTTTTTTTTTTTTTTTTTTTTTTTTTTTTTTTTTTTCGAAAATTATCTTTGCTCAAAAAAACCCGCGTGACGAGGGTACATATGAAATTTTGCAAACATGTTTTGTTTGTACATTCACGAGCAATGGATCTATCAACGCTAGCAGGGGCTTGTCGGGTTTCCCGACTAAATCCACCTTGCATGACGTATGGTTAATTATCGGACATCATATTCTCGTGCTCGACATTCCACACACGTAGAAAAAGGCACATGTTGTCATATCAAACAACACACATAAAAATCAGAAGACAGGCCGGAGTATAAGAGATACCGGCAGTGTTTGTAGGGAGGTTAGAGTAAAGCTTCAAAGCTTCATCCATTTAGTGGATGAAACTCGACTGTGTAGTCCCAGTCTTCCCAACCGAGCCCGTAGTTCACTTAACTCTCAGGGCAGAAAAATCCCACATGGCTCTGACAGGGAATTGAACCTATAACCTCCAAGCCGGGAGTCCGCGACATTAACCACATCACCACGGCGATTGGTATCAGATGTTATTTAGTAACAAGAGGCAAACCTAAAATTGATTCGCATGTGAAGGAAACTAAAGACTGGGGAGAAGGAGGAAAACGTGGAGGATGAGAAGAAGAAGGAGGAGGATGGGGCAGAGAGAGAGAGAGAGAGAGAGAGAGAGAGAGAGAGAGAGAGAGAGAGAGAGAGAGAGGGTTGACTAATTGATTGAAAGACTGATTATTTGACTTACTGGCTGAACTTTAATCTTCAC